>JAPXVU010000038.1:0-50708 GCA_027789145.1 Solanum arcanum
AGACGTTGTCTATGCATACGATTGGCCATCACGGCTTTTCCGACCCATTTGAAGGTCAAACGAGCCTCAATCGAGCATACGCCTATTTCGACGATTTTCGTGGTGCTATTACACACCATTTTTTGGGTGATCGATTCCGACGCCAAAAATGCCAAATTTGTTCGTGGACGTCCGCCAAGACGCTTGTCTATGCATACGGTTGGCCATCACGGCTTTTCCGACCCATTTGAAGGTCAAACGAGCCCCGAATCGAGCATACGCCATTTCGACGATTTTCGTGGTGCTATTACACACCATTTTTTGGGTGATCGGATTCCGACGCCAAAATGCCAAATTTGTTCGTGGACGTCCGCCAAGACCTTGTCTATGCATACGGTTGGCCATCACGGCTTTTCCGACCCATTTGAAGGTCAAACGAGCCCTGGCGAGCATACGCCATTTCGACGATTTTCGTGGTGCTATTACACACCATTTTTTGGGTGATCGATTCCGACGCCAAAATGCCAAATTTGTTCGTGGATCGTCCGCCAAGACGCTGTCTATGCATACGGTTGGCCATCACGGCTTTTCCGACCCATTTGGAAGGTCAAACGAGCCCTGGCGAGCATACGCCATTTCGACGATTTTCGTGGTGCTATTACACACCATTTTTTGGGTGATCCGATTCCGACGCCAAAATGCCAAATTTGTTCGTGGACGTCCGCCAAGACCTTGTCTATGCATACGGTTGGCCATCACGGCTTTTCCGACCCATTTGGAAGGTCAAACGAGCCCTGGCGAGCATACGCCATTTCGACGATTTTCGGTGCTATTACACACCATTTTTTGGGTGATCGATTCCGACGCCAAAATGCCAAATTTGTTCGTGGACGTCCGCCAAGACCTTGTCTATGCATACGGTTGGCCATCACGGCTTTTCCGACCCATTTGGAAGGTCAAACGAGCCCTGGCCGAGCATACGCCATTTCGACGATTTTCGTGGTGCTATTACACACCATTTTTTGGGTGATCCGATTCCGACGCCAAAATGCCAAATTTGTTCGTGGACGCCCGCCAAGACCTTGTCTATGCATACGGTTGGCCATCACGGCTTTTCCGACCCATTTGAAGGTCAAACGAGCCCTGGCGAGCATACGCCTATTTCGACGATTTTCGTGGTGCTATTACACACCATTTTTTGGGTGATCCGATTCCGACGCCAAAATGCCAAATTTGTTCGTGGATCGCCCGCCAAGACGCTGTCTATGCATACGGTTGGCCATCACGGCTTTTCCGACCCATTTGGAAGGTCAAACGAGCCCTGGCGAGCATACGCCATTTCGACGATTTTCGTGGTGCTATTACACACCATTTTTTGGGTGATCCGATTCCGACGCCAAAATGCCAAATTTGTTCGTGGACGTCCGCCAAGACCTTGTCTATGCATACGGTTGGCCATCACGGCTTTTCCGACCCATTTGAAGGTCAAACGAGCCCTGGCGAGCATACGCCTATTTCGACGATTTTCGTGGTGCTATTACACACCATTTTTTGGGTGATCGGATTCCGACGCCAAAATGCCAAATTTGTTCGTGGACGTCCGCCAAGACCTTGTCTATGCATACGGTTGGCCATCACGGCTTTTCCGACCCATTTGGAAGGTCAAACGAGCCCTGGCGAGCATACGCCATTTCGACGATTTTCGTGGTGCTATTACACACCATTTTTTGGGTGATCCGATTCGACGCCAAAATGCCAAATTTGTTCGTGGACGTCCGCCAAGACATTGTCTATGCATAAGGTTGGCCATCACGGCTTTTCCGACCCATTTGGAAGGTCAAACGAGCCCTAAATCGAGCATACGCCATTTCGACGATTTTCGTGGTGCTATTACACACCATTTTTTGGGTGATCCGATTCCGACGCCAAAATGCCAAATTTGTTCGTGGACGTCCGCCAAGACATTGTCTATGCATAAGGTTGGCCATCACGGCTTTTCCGACCCATTTGGAAGGTCAAACGAGCCCTGGCGAGCATACGCCTATTTCGACGATTTTCGTGGTGCTATTACACACCATTTTTTGGGTGATCCGATTCACGCCAAAATGCCAAATTTGTACGTGGACGTCCGCCAAGACCTTGTCTATGCATACGCTTGCCCATCACGCATTTTCCGACCCCATTGGAAGGTCAAACGAGTCCTGAATCGAGCATACGCCTCATTTCAACGATTTTCGTGTGCTATTACACACCATTTTTTGGGTGATCGAGATCTCGACGTCAAAAATGCCAAATTTGTTCGTGGACGTCCGCCAAGACATTGTCTATGCATACGGTTGGCCATCACGGCTTTTCCGACCCATTTGGAAGGTCAAACGAGCCCCGAATCGAGCATACGCCTCATTTCGACGATTTTCGTGTGCTATTACACATCATTTTTTGGGTGATCGGGATTCCGACGTCAAAATGCCAAATTTGTTCGTGGACGTCCGCCAAGACGTTGTCTATGCATACGGTTGGCCATCACGGCTTTTCCGACCCATTTGGAAGGTCAAACGAGCCCTGGCGAGCATACGCCATTTCGACGATTTTCGTGGTGCTATTACACACCATTTTTTGGGTGATCCGATTCCGACGCCAAAAATGCCAAATTTGTTCGTGGACGTCCGTCAAGACCTTGTCTATGCATACGGTTGGCCATCACGGCTTTTCCGACCCATTTGAAGGTCAAACGAGCCCTGGCGAGCATACGCCATTTCGACGATTTTCGTGGTGCTATTACACACCATTTTTTGGGTGATCGATTCCGACGCCAAAATGCCAAATTTGTTCGTGGACGTCCGCCAAGACCTTGTCTATGCATACGGTTGGCCATCACGGCTTTTCCGACCCATTTGGAAGGTCAAACGAGCCCTGGCGAGCATACGCCATTTCGACGATTTTCGTGGTGCTATTACACACCATTTTTTGGGTGATCCGATTCCGACGCCAAAAATGCCAAATTTGTTCGTGGACGTCCGCCAAGACCTTGTCTATGCATACGGTTGGCCATCACGGCTTTTCCGACCCATTTGAAGGTCAAACGAGCCCTGGCGAGCATACGCCATTTCGACGATTTTCGTGGTGCTATTACACACCATTTTTTGGGTGATCCGATTCCGACGCCAAAATGCCAAATTTGTTCGTGGACGTCCGCCAAGACCTTGTCTATGCATACGGTTGGCCATCACGGCTTTTCCGACCCATTTGAAGGTCAAACGAGCCCTGGCGAGCATACGCCTATTTCGACGATTTTCGTGGTGCTATTACACACCATTTTTTGGGTGATCCGATTCCGACGCCAAAATGCCAAATTTGTTCGTGGACGTCCGCCAAGACCTTGTCTATGCATACGGTTGGCCATCACGGCTTTTCCGACCCATTTGAAGGTCAAACGAGCCCTGGCGAGCATACGCCTATTTCGACGATTTTCGTGGTGCTATAGCACACCATTTTTTGGGTGATCCGGATTCCGACGCCAAAATGCCAAATTTGTTCGTGGACGTCCGCCAAGACCTTGTCTATGCATACGTTGGCCATCACGGCTTTTCCGCCCATTTGGAAGGTCAAACGAGCCCTGACGAGCATACGCCATTTCGACGATTTTCGTGGTGCTATAGCACACCATTTTTTGGGTGATCCGATTCCGACGCCAAAATGCCAAATTTGTTCGTGGACGTCCTGGCCAAGACCTTGTCTATGCATACGGTTGGCCATCACGGCTTGTCCGCCCATTTGAAGGTCAAACGAGCCCTGGCGAGCATACGCCTATTTCGACGATTTTCGTGGTGCTATAGCACACCATTTTTTGGGTGATCCGATTCGACGCCAAAATGCCAAATTTGTTCGTGGACGTCCGCCAAGACCTTGTCTATGCATACGGTTGGCCATCACGGCTTGTCCGACCATTTGGAGGGTCAAACGAGCCCTGCCGAGCATACGCCTCATTTCGACGATTTTCGTGGTGCTATAGCACACCATTTTTTGGGTGATCCTGATTCCGACGCCAAAAATGCCAAATTTGTTCGTGGACGTCCGTCAAGACCTTGTCTATGCATACGTTGGCCATCACGCTTGTCCGACCCATTTGGAGGGTCAAACGAGCCCTGGCGAGCATACGCCTATTTCGACGATTTTCGTGGTGCTATAGCACACCATTTTTTGGGTGATCCTGATTCCGGACGCCAAAAATGCCAAATTTGTTCGTGGACGCCCGTCAAGACCTTGTCTATGCATACGGTTGGCCATCACGGCTTGTCCGTCCCATTTGAAGGGTCAAACGAGCCTCTGGCGAGCATACGCCTCATTTCGACGATTTTCGTGGTGCTATAGCACACCATTTTTTGGGTGATCCGGATTCACGCCAAAATGCCAAATTTTTTCGTGGACGTCCTGGAAGACGCTTTGTCTATGCATACGGGTTGGCCATCACGGCTTGTTTCTCCGCCCATTTGGAGGGTCAAACGAGCCCTGGTTTGAGCATACGCCTATTTCGACGATTTTCGTGGTGCTATAGCACACCATTTTTTGGGTGATCCTGATTCCGACGCCAAAATGCCAAATTTGTTCGTGGACGTCCGCCAAGACCTTTTCTATGCATTCGGTTGGTCATCACGGCTTGTCCGACCCGTTTGGAGGGTCAAACGAGCCCTGGCCTGCAGCATACGCCATTTCGACGATTTTCGTGCTATAGCACACCATTTTTTGGGTGATCCGGATTCCGACGCCAAAAATGCCAAATTTGTTCGTGGATCGTCCGCCAAGACCTTGTCTATGCATACGGTTGGCCATCACGGCTTGTCCGCCCATTTGGAGGGTCAAACGAGCCTCTCAAGCGAGCATACGCCTCATTTCGACGATTTTCGTGGTGCTATAGCACACCATTTTTTGGGTGATCCGATTCCGACGCCAAAAATGCCAAATTTGTTCGTGGATCGTCCACAAGACCTTGTCTATGCATTACGTTGGCACATCACGGCTTGTCCGCCCATTTGGAGGGTCAAACGAGCCCTGGCGAGCATACGCCCTATTTCGACGATTTTCGTGTGCTATAGCACACCATTTTTTGGGTGATCCTGATTCCGACGCCAAAAATGCCAAATTTGTTCGTGGACGTCCACAAGACCTTGTCTATGCATACGTTGGCCATCACGGATTGTCCGACCCATTTGGAGGGTCAAACGAGCTCCGGCGAGCATACGCCATTTCGACGATTTTCGCGGTGCTATAGCACACCATTTTTTGGGTGATCCGATTCGACGCCAAAAATGCCAAATTTGTTCGTGGACGTCCGGCCAAGACCTTGTCTATGCATACGGTTGGCCATCACGCTTGTCCGCCCATTTGAGGGTCAAACGAGCCCTGGCGAGCATACGCCTCATTTCGACGATTTTCAGGTGCTATAGCACACCATTTTTTGGGTGATCCGATTCCGACGTCCAAAATGCCAAATTTGTTCGTGGACGCCCGGCCAAGACCTTGTCTATGCATACGGTTGGCTATCACGGATTGTCCGCCCATTTGGAGGGTCAAACGAGCCTCAAGCGAGCATACGCCTATTTCGACGATTTTCGTGGTGCTATAGCACACCATTTTTTGGGTGATCCGGATTCCGACGCCAAAATGCCAAATTTGTTCGTGGACGTCCGCTAAGACCTTGTCTATGCATACGGTTGGCCATCACGGCTTGTCCGCCCATTTGGAGGGTCAAACGAGCCCTCAAGCTGAGCATACGCCTCATTTCGACGATTTTCGCAGCTATAGCACACCATTTTTTGGGTGATCCGATTCGACGGCCAAAATGCCAAATTTGTTCGTGGACGCCCGCCAAGACCTTGTCTATGCATACGTTGGCCATCACGGCTTGTCCGCCCATTTGAGGGTCAAACGAGCCCCGGCGAGCATACGCCTCATTTCGACGATTTTCGTGCTGCTATAGCACACCATTTTTTGGGTGATCCTGATTCCGACGCCAAAATGCCAAATTTTTTTCGTGGACGTCCGCCAAGACCTTGTCTATGCATACGGTTGGCCATCACGGATTGTCCGCCCATTTGGAGGGTCAAACGAGCCCAAGCGAGCATACGCCTATTTCGACGATTTTCGTGGTGCTATAGCACACCATTTTTTGGGTGATCCGATTCCACGCCAAAATGCTAAATTTTTTTCGGTGGACGCCCGCCAAGACCTTGTCTATGCATACGGTTGGCCATCACGGCTTGTCCGCCCATTTGAGGGTCAAACGAGCCCTCAAAGCTTAGCATACGCCTATTTCGACGATTTTCGTGGTGCTATAGCACACCATTTTTTGGGTGATCCTGATTCCGACGCCAAAAATGCCAAATTTGTTCAGGACGTCCGCCAAGACCTTGTTTATGCATACGGTTGGCCATCACGGCTTGTCCGCCCATTTGAGGGTCAAACGAGCCCTGGCGAGCATACGCCATTTCGACGATTTTCGTGGTGCTATAGCACACCATTTTTTGGGTGATCCGATTCCGACGCCAAAATGCCAAATTTGTTCGTGGACGTCCGCCAAGACCTTGTCTATGCATACGGTTGGCCATCACGGCTTTTCCGCCCATTTGGAGGGTCAAACGAGCCTCTGGCTGAGCATACGCTCTATTTCGACGATTTTCGTGGTGCTATAGCACACCATTTTTTGGGTGGATCCGATTCACGCCAAAATGCCAAATTTGTTCGTGGACGCCCGCCAAGACCTTTGTCTATGCATACGGTTGGCCATCACGGCTTGTCCGCCCATTTGGAGGGTCAAACGAGCCCTGGCCGGAGCATACGCCCATTTCGACGATTTTCGTGGTGCTATAGCACACCATTTTTTGGGTGATCCGATTCCGACGCCAAAATGCCAAATTTGTTCGTGGACGTCCGCTAAGACCTTGTCTATGCATACGGTTGGCCATCACGGCTTGTCCGCCCATTTGGAGGGTCAAACGAGCCCCGGCGAGCATACGCTTCTATTTCGACGATTTTCGTGGTGCTATAGCACACCATTTTTTGGGTGATCCGATTCGACGCCAAAATGCCAAATTTGTTCGTGGACGTCCGCCAAGACCTTGTCTATGCATACGTTGGCCATCACGGCTTGTCCGCCCATTTGAGGGTCAAACGAGCCCCGTAAGCGAGCATACGCCCCATTTCGACGATTTTCGCAGGTGCTATAGCACACCATTTTTTGGGTGATCCGATTCGGACGCCAAAAATGCCAAATTTGTTCGTGACGTCCGCCAAGACCTTGTCTATGCATACGGCTGGCCATCACGGCTTGTCCGCCCATTTGAGGGTCAACGAAGCCCTGGCTTGAGCATACGCCTATTTCGACGATTTTCGTGGTGCTATAGCACACCATTTTTTGGGTGATCCGATTCCGACGTCCAAAATGCCAAATTTGTTCGTGGACGTCCACAAGACCTTGTCTATGCATACGGTTGGCCATCACGTTTGTCCGCCCATTTGGAGGGTCAAACGAGCCCTGGCGAGCATACGCCTATTTCGACGATTTTCGTGCTATAGCACACCATTTTTGGGTGATCCGGATTCGACGCCAAAATGCCAAATTTGTTCGTGGACGTCCGCCAAGACCTTGTCTATGCATACGTTGGCCATCACGGCTTGTCCGCCCATTTGGAGGGTCAAACGAGCCCTGGCGAGCATACGCCTATTTCGACGATTTTCATGTGCTATAGCACACCATTTTTTGGGTGATCCGATTCGACGCCAAAATGCTAAATTTGTTCGTGGACATCCATCAAGACCTTGTCTATGCATACGGTTGGCCATCACGGCTTGTCCGCCCATTTGGAGGGTCAAACGAGCCCTGGCGAGCATACGCCTATTTCGACGATTTTCGTGGTGCTATAGCACACCATTTTTTGGGTGATCCGATTCCGACGCCAAAATGCCAAATTTGTTCGTGGACGCCCGCCAAGACCTTGTCTATGCATACGGGTTGGCTATCACGGCTTGTCCGCCCATTTGAGGGTCAAACGAGCCCCGGCGAGCATACGCCTATTTCGACGATTTTCGTGGTGCTATAGCACACCATTTTTTGGGTGATCCGGATTCCGACGTCAAAATGCCAAATTTTTTCGTGCACGTCCACCCAGACCTTGTCTATGCATACCCTTGGCTACCACGGCTTGTCCGGCCCATTTGAAGGGTCAAATGAGCCCCGAAGCGAGCATACGCCTTATTTTGACGATTTTCGTGTGCTATAGCACACCATTTTTTGGGTGATCCGGATTCCGACGTCAAAAATGCCAAATTTGTTCGTGGACGTCCGTCAAGACCTTGTCTATGCATACGGTTGGCCATCTCGGCTTGTCGGCCCATTTGGAGGGTCAAACGAGCCCCAATGCGAGCATACGCCTCATTTCGACGATTTTCGTGTGCTATAGCACACCATTTTTTGGGTGATCCGAATTCCGACGTCAAAAATGCCAAATTTGTTCGTGGACGTCCGCCAAGACCTTGTCTATGCATACGGTTGGCCATCACGGCTTGTCCGCCCATTTGGAAGGGTCAAACGAGCCCCGGCGCAGCATACGCCATTTCGATGATTTTCGTGCTATAGCACACCATTTTTGGGTGATCCGATTCCGACGTCAAAATGCCAAATTTGTTCGTGGACGCCCACAAGACCTTGTCTATGCATACGGGTTGGCCATCACGGATTGTCCGCCCATTTGAAGGGTCAAACGAGCCCTGGCTGAGCATACGCCTATTTCGACGATTTTCGTCTGCTATAGCACACCATTTTTTGGGGGCGACATCCGATTCCGACGTTCAAAATGCCAAATTTGTTCGTGGACGTCCGCCAAGACCTTGTCTATGCATAACGGTTGGGCATCACGGCTTGTCCGCCCATTTGGAGGGTCAAACGAGCCCCTGGCGAGCATACGCCTATTTCGACGATTTTCGCGTGCTATAGCACACCATTTTTTGGGCGATCCGATTCCGACGCCAAAATGCCAAATTTGTTCGTGGACATCCGCCAATACCTTGTCTATGGCATACGGTTGTCCATCACGGCTTGTCCGCCCATTTGAGGGTCAAACGAGCCCTGGCGAGCATACGCCATTTCGACGATTTTCGCAGGTGCTATAGCACACCATTTTGGGTGATCCTGATTCCGACGCCAAAATGCCAAATTTGTTCGTGGACGTCCACAAGACCTTGTCTATGCATACGGTTGGCCATCACGGTTTGTCCGCCCATTTGAGGGTCAAACGAGCCTCTGGCGAGCATACGCCTCATTTCGACGATTTTCGTGTGCTATAGCACACCATTTTTTGGGTGATCCGGATTCCGACGCCAAAATGCCAATTTCTTCGTGGACGTCCGCCAAGACCTTGTCTATGCATACGGTTGGCCATCACGGCTTGTCCGCCCATTTGGAGGGTCAAACGAGCCCTGGCGAGCATACGCCTCTATTTCGACGATTTTCGTGGTGCTATAGCACACCATTTTTTGGGTGATCCGATTCCGACGCCAAAAATGCCAAATTTGTTCAGGACGTCCACAAGACCTTTGTCTATGCATACGTTGGCCATCACAGCTTGTCCGCCCATTTGAGGGTCAAACGAGCCTCTGGCGAGCATACGCCATTTCGACGATTTTCGTGGTGCTATAGCACACCATTTTTGGGTGATCCGATTCGACGCCAAAATGCCAAATTTGTTCGTGGACGTCCGCCAAGACCTTGTCTATGCATACGGTTGGCCATCACGGGCTTGTCCGCCCATTTGGAGGGTCAAACGAGTCCCGGCGAGCATACGCCTCTATTTCGACGATTTTCGTGGTGCTATAGCACACCATTTTTTGGGTGATCCAGATTCACGTCAAAAATGCCAAATTTTTCGTGGACATCCGTCAAGACCTTGTCTATGCATACGGTTGGCCATCACGGCTTGTCCGCCCATTTGAGGGTCAAACGAGCCCCGGCGAGCATACGCCTATTTCGAACGATTTTCGTGGTGCTATAGCACACCATTTTTTGGGTGATCCCGATTCGACGCCAAAATGCCAAATTTATTCGTGGACGCCCGCCAAGACCTTGTCTATGCATACGGTTGGCCATCACGGCTTGTCCGCCCATTTTTGAGGGTCAAACGAGCCCCGGCGAGCATACGCCTCATTTCGACGATTTTAAGCTATAGCACACCATTTTTTGGGTGATCCTGATTCCAACGCCAAAATGCCAAATTTGTTCGTGGACGTCCGCTTGAAGACCTTGTCTATGCATACGGTTGGCCATCACGGGCTTGTCCGGCCCATTTGGAGGGTCAAACGAGTCCCAAGCGAGCATACGCCATTTCGACGATTTTCGTGTGCTATAGCACACCATTTTTTGGGTGATCCCATTCCGACGCCCAAAATGCCAAATTTGTTCGTGGACGCCCGCCAAGACCTTGTCTATGCATACGGTTAGCCATCACGGCTTGTCCGCCCATTTGGAGGGTCAAACAAGCCCTGGCTGAGCATACGCCTATTTCGACGATTTTCGTGGTGCTATAGCACACCATTTTTTGGGTGATCCGATTCCGACGTCAAAATGCCAAATTTGTTCGTGGACGCCGCTCAAGACCTTGTCTATGCATACGGTTGGCCATCACGGCTTGTCCGCCCATTTGGAGGGTCAAACGAGCCCTGGCGAGCATACGCCTATTTCGACGATTTTCAGTGCTATAGCACACCATTTTTTGGGTGATCCGATTCCGACGCCAAAATGCCAAATTTGTTCGTGGACGCCCTGGTTTCAAGACCTTTGTCTATGCATACGGTTGGCTATCACGGCTTGTCCGCCCATTTGAGGGTCAAACGAGCCCTGGCGAGCATACGCCTATTTCGACTATTTTCGTGGTGCTATAGCACACCATTTTTTGGGTGATCTCTGATTCTAACGCCAAAATGCCAAATTTGTTCGTGGACGTCCACAAGACCTTGTCTATGCATACGGTTGGCCATCACGGCTTGTCCGCCCATTTGAGGGTCAAACGAGCCTCAAGCGAGCATACGCCTATTTCGACGATTTTCGTGGTGCTATAGCACACCATTTTTTGGGTGATCCGATTCGACGCCAAAATGCCAAATTTGTTCGTGGATCGCCCGCCAAGACCTTGTCTATGCATACGGGTTGGCCATCACGGCTTGTCCGCCCATTTGAGGGTCAAACGAGCCCTGGCTTAGCATACGCCTCATTTCGACGATTTTCAGTGCTATAGCACACCATTTTTTGGGTGATCCGATTCCAACGCCAAAATGCCAAATTTGTTCGCGGACGTCCGCCAAGACCTTGTCTATGCATACGTTGGCCATCACGGCTTGTCCGCCCATTTGAGGGTCAAACGAGCCCTGGCGAGCATACGCCTATTTCGACGATTTTCGTGTGCTATAGCACACCATTTTTTGGGTGATCCGGATTCGACGCCAAAAAATGCCAATTTGTTCGTGGACGCCCATCAAGACCTTGTCTATGCATACGGTCGGCAATCACGGCTTGTCCGCCCATTTGAGGGTCAACGAGCCCTGGCGAGCATACGCCTTATTTCGACGATTTTCAATGCGGCTATAGCACACCATTTTTTGGGTGATCCGATTCACGCCAAAATGCCAAATTTTTCGTGGACGCCCGCCAAGACCTTGTCTATGCATACGTTAGGCCATCACGGGCTTGTCCGCCCATTTGAGGGTCAAACGAGCCCTGGCCGAGCATACGCCATTTCGACGATTTTCTGGTGCTATAGCACACCATTTTTGGGTGATCCGATTCCGACGCCAAAATGCCAAATTTGTTCGTGGACGTCCGCCAAGACCTTGTCTATGCATACGGTTGGCCAATCACGGCTTGTCCGCCCATTTGAGGGTCAAACGAGCCCTGGCGAGCATACGCCTATTTCGACGATTTTCGTGGTGCTATAGCACACCATTTTGGGTGATCCGGACCTTCGACGCCAAAATGCCAAATTTGTTCGTGGACGCCCGCCAAGACCTTGTCTATGCATACGGTTAACATCACGGCTTTTCCGCCCATTTGAGGGTCAAACGAGCCCTGGCGAGCATACGCCCATTTCGACGATTTTCGTGCGCTATAGCACACCATTTTTTGGGCCATCCGGATTCCGACAACCAAAATGTCAAATTTGTTCGTGGACGTTCGGAAAGACCTAGTCTATGCATACGGTTGGCCATCACGGCTTGTCCTGCCCATTTGAGGGTCAAACGAGCCCTGGCTGAAAGCATACGCCTATTTCGACGATTTTTGTGGTGCTATAGCACACCATTTTTTGGGTGATCCGATTCCGACGCCAAAATGCCAAATTTGTTCGTGGACGTCCGGCCAAGACCTTGTCTATGCATACGGTTGGCCATCACCGCTTGTCCGCCCATTTGGAGGGTCAAACGAGCCCTGGCAGCATACGCCTATTTCGACGATTTTCGTGGTGTGCTATAGCACACCATTTTTTGGGTGATCCGATTCGAATGCCAAAATGCTAAATTTTTTCGTGGACGTCCGGCTAAGACCTTGTCTATGCATACGGTTGTCCATCACGGTTTGTCCGCCCATTTGAGGGTCAAACGAGCCCTGGCGAGCATACGCCTCATTTTCGATGATTTTCGTGTGCTATAGCACACCATTTTTTGGGTGATCCGGATTCCGACGCCAAAATGCCAAATTTGTTCGTGGGACGTCCGCCAAGACCTTGTCTATGCATACGGTTGGCCATCACAGCTTGTCCGCCCATTTGGAGGGTCAAACGAGCCCTGGCTGGAGCATACGCCTATTTCGACGATTTTCGTGGTACTATAGCACACCATTTTTTGGGTGATCCGGATTCGACGTCAAAAATGCAAAATATGTTCGTGGACGTCCGTCAAGACCTTGTCTATGCATACGGTTGGCCATCACGGCTTGTCCGGCCCATTTCGAGGGTCAAACGAGCCCCGAAGCGCGCATACGCCTCATTTCGACGATTTTCGTGTGCTATAGCACACCATTTTTTGGGTGATCCGATTCATGTCAAAATGCCAAATTTGTTCGTGGACGTCCGTCAAGACCTTGTCTATGCATACGGTTGGCCATCACGGCTTGTCCGGACCCATTTGGAGGGTCAAACGAGCCCCGGCGAGCATACGCCTATTTCGACGATTTTCGTAGTGCTATAGCACACCATTTTTTGGGTGATCCGATTCTACGCCAAAATGCCAAATTTGTTCGTGGACGTCCGTCAAGACCTTGTCTATGCATACGGTTGGCCATCACGGCTTGTCCGCCCATTTGGAGGGTCAAACGAGCCCTGGCGAGCATACGCCATTTCGACGATTTTCGTGCTATAGCACACCATTTTTTGGGTGATCCGATTCCGACGTCAAAATGCCAAATTTGTTCAGGACATCCGCCAAGACCTTGTCTATGCATACGGGTTGGCCATCACGCTTGTCCGCCCATTTGGAGGGTCAAACGAGCCCGGCGAGCATACGCCTATTTCGACGATTTTCGTGTGCTATAGCACACCATTTTTTGGGTGATCCGATTCGACGCCAAAATGCCAAATTTGTTCGTGATCGTCCGCCAAGACCTTTGTCTATGCATACGGTTGGCCATCACGGCTTGTCCGCCCATTTGGAGGGTCAAACGAGCCCTGGGCGAGCATACGCCTATTTCGACGATTTTCGCGGTGCTATAGCACACCATTTTTTGGGTGATCCTGATTCTGACGCCAAAATGCCAAATTTGTTCGTGGACGTCCGCCAAGACCTTTGTCTATGCATACGGTTGGCTATCACGCTTGTCCGCCCATTTGAGGGTCAAACGAGCCCTGGCGAGCATACGCCTCATTTCGACGATTTTCGTAGTGCTATAGCACACCATTTTTTGGGTGATCCGATTCCTGACGCCAAAATGCCAAATTTGTTCGTGGACGTCCACAAGACCTTGTCTATGCATACGGTTGGCCATCACGGCTTGTCCGCCCATTTGGAGGGTCAAACGAGCCCTGGCGAGCATACGCCTATTTCGACGATTTTCGGTGCTATAGCACACCATTTTTTGGGTGATCCGGATTCCGACGCCAAAATGCCAAATTTGTTCGTGGACGTCCGCCAAGACCTTGTCTATGATACGGTTGGCCATCACGGCTTGTCCGCCCATTTGGAGGGTCAAACGAGCCCTGGCGAGCATACGCCTATTTCGACGATTTTCGTGGTGCTATAGCACACCATTTTTTGGGTGATCCGGATTCGGACGCCAAAATGCCAAATTTGTTCGTGGACGTCCCACAAGACCTTGTCTATGCATACGTTGGCCATCACGCTTGTCCGCCCATTTGAGGGTCAAACGAGCCCTCGCGAGCATACGCCTATTTTCGACGATTTTCGTGGTGCTATAGCACACCATTTTTTGGGTGATCCGATTCGACGCCAAAATGCCAAATTGTTCGTGGACGCCCCGCCAAGACCTTGTCTATGCATACGGTTGGCACAATATCACGGCCAATGTCCGCCCATTTGAGGGTCAAACGAGCCCTCGGCGAGCATACGCCTATTTCGACGATTTTCGTGGTGCTATAGCACACCATTTTTTGGGTGATCCGATTCGACGCCAAAAATGCCAAATTTGTTCGTGGACGTCCGCCAAGACCTTGTCTATGCATACGGTTGGCCATCACGGCTTGTCCGCCCATTTGGAGGGTCAAACGAGCCCCGCGAGCATACGCCTATTTCGACGATTTTCGCGGTGCTATAGCACACCATTTTTTCGGTGATCCTGATTCCGGACGCCAAAATGCCAAATTTGTTCGTGGAACGCCCGCCAAGACCTTGTCTATGCATACGGCTGGCCATCACGAAGCTTGTCCGCTCCATTTAGAGTGGTCAAACGAGCCTCTGGGTTTGAAAGTCATGCACGCCTATTTCGGGACGATTTTTGTGGTGCTGGCATAGCACACCATTTTTTGGGCAGGATCCGATTCATACGGCCAAAATGCCAAATTTGTTCGCTGGACGCCCGCTAAGACCTTGTCTATGCATACGGGTTGGCCATCACGGCTTGTCCGCCCATTTGAGGGTCAAACGAGCCCTGAAACTGAGCATACGCCTATTTCGACGATTTTCGTGGTGCGCTTATAGCACACCATTTTTTGGGTGATCCCATTCGGATCGCCAAATGCCAAATTTGTTCGTGGACGTCCGCCAAGACCTTTGTCTATGATACGGTTGGCCATCACGGCTTGTCCGCCCATTTGAGGGTCAAACGAGCCTCTGGCGAGCATACGCTCTATTTCGACGATTTTCGTGGTGCTATAGCACACCATTTTTTGGGTGATCCGATTCCCATCAGCCAAAATGCCAAATTTGTTCGTGGACGTCCGCTAAGACCTTGTCTATGCATTACCCGGGTTGGCCATCACGGTTTTAATCCTACCATTTCGAGGGTCAAACGAGCCTCAAGCGGAAAAAGCATACGCTTATGATTCGACGATTTTCGCGAAAGCTATAGCAACACCATTTTTGGGTGATTCCGATTCTCACCGTCCAAAAATGCGAAATTTGTTCGTGGACGTCCGCGGAAGACCTTGTCTATGCATACGGTTGGCCATCACGGCTTGTCCGGCCGACATTTGGAGGGTCAATCGAGCCCTGGTTGAGCATACGCCTATTTCGACGCATTTTCGTGGTGCTATAGCACACCATTTTTTAGCGATCCGGATTTTCCGACGCCAAAATGCCAAATTTGTTCGTGGACATCCGTCAAGACCTTGTCTATGCATACGGTTGGCCATAACACGGCTTGTCCGCCCATTTGGAGGGTCACCAACCGAAGCTCCGGCAAGCCAGCATACGCTTCTATTTCGACGATTTTCGTAAAGGCGCTTATAGCACACCACTTTTTGGGTGATCCTGATTCGTACGGGCCAAAATGCCAAATTTGTTCGTGGACATCCTTTCAAGACCTTGTTCATATGGCTACCGGTTGGCTAATATCACGGCTTGTCCGCCCATTTGAGGGGTCAAACGAGCCTCTGCCGGAGCATACGCCTATTTCGACGATTTTCGTGGTGCCAAGTAGCACACCATTTTTTGGGTGATCCAGATTCCAACGCCAAAAATGCCGCAAATTTGTTCGTGGACGTCCGCCAAGACCTTGTCTATGCATACGGCTAGCAATATCACGGCTTGTCCGGTCCAGTTTGGAGGGTCAAACGAAAGCCCCAAGCGTTTGCATACGCTTTATTTCGACGATTTTCGTGGTGCTATAAAGCACACCATTTTTTCGGGTGATCCGATTTCGACGCCAAAAATGCCGCTCAATTTACCCGATGGACGCCCGCCAAGACCTTGTCTATGCATAAATGGCACATCATGGCTCTGTCCCCATTCGAGGGTCAAACGAGCCCCTGGCGTAGCATATGCTCTATTTATAGACGATTTCGCAGTTATAAAGCACACCATTTTTTGGGCGATCCGATTCCGACGCCAAAATGCTAAATTTCTTCTATGGACGTCTGGCTAAGACCTTGTCTATGCATACGGTTTGCCATTATCACGCGCTTTGTCCTCGCTCCATTTGAGGGTCAAACGAAAGCCTGGCTGGCTGGAAAGCATACGCCTCATTTCGACGACATTCTTATCGTAAAAGCTATAGCACACCATTTTTTGGGTGATCCGATTCTCACGTCAAAAATGCCAAATTTGTTCGGTGGACGCCCGCCAAGACCTTGTCTATGCATTACGGTTGGCTAATATCACGGCTTGTTCCGCACCATTTGGAGGGTCAAACGAGCCCCGGCTGCAGCATACGCCCTTCTATTTCGACGACATTTTCGTGGCGCTTATAGCAATACACCATTTTTTGGGTGATCCGATTCTCCGACGTCAAAAATGCCAAATTTGTTCTGTGGACGTCCATCAAGACCTTGTCTATGCATACCGGTTGGCCATCACGCATTGGTCCGCCGGCATTCGTGAGGGTCAAACGAGCTCCCAAAGCGAAAGCATACTGCCTCATTTTCGACGATTTTCGTGGTGCTAGCACACCATTTTTTGGGTGATCCGGATTCCAACGGGCCAAAAATGCCAAATTTGTTCGTGGACGTCCGGTCAAGCACCCCGGTTCTATGCATACGGTTACACATCACTAGCCTTGTCCGGCCCATTTGAGGGTCAAACGAGCCCCTGCGAGCATACGCCTCTATTTTCGACTGATTTTCGGTGTGCTATAGCACACCATTTTTTGGGTGATCTGTGATTCCGACGCCAAAATGCCAAATTTGTTCGTGGACGCCTGCTCAAGACCTTGTCTATGGCATACGGTTGGCCATCACTTACTTATCCGCCCATTATTGAGGGTCAAACGTAGCCCCAAAGCGTAGCATACGCCTTATTTCAACGGACATTTTCGTGGTGCTATAGCACACCATTTTTTGGGTGATCTTCGATTCCGACGCGCAAAAATCGCCCAAATTTGTTCAGGGACGCCCGGCCAAGAACCTTGTCTATGCATACGGTTGGCCATCAACGCCTGTCCGCCCATTTGGAGGGTCAAACGAGCTCCTGCGAGCATACGCCTATTTCGGACGATTTTCGTAGTGCTATAGCACAAATCGTCATTTTTTGGGTGATCCGATTCCGGACGTCCAAAAATGCCAAATGTTGTTCGTGGACATCCGGCTGCCAAGACCTTTGTCTGCTTTGCATACGGGGTTGGCCATCACGGCTTGTCCGCCCATTTAGAGGGTCAAACGAGTCTCCCCAAGAGAGAGCATACGCCATTTCGACGATTTTCGGTGCTATAGCACACCATTTTTTACGGGTGCATCCGGATTCCGACGCCAAAAATGCCAAATTTGTTCGTGGACGTCCGTCAAGACTTTGTCTATGCATTACGGTTGGCCATCACGGCTTCGTCCGTCCATTTGGAGGGTCAAAACGAAGCCTGGCGCAGCATAACGCTTCTCATTTCCTCGACAGACATTTTCGTAGCGCTATAGCACACCATTTTTTGGGTGATCCGATTTCCTAATGGCCAAAAATGCCAAATTTGTTCGCTGGATCGTCCGGTCAAGACCTTCATGTCTATGATACGGTTGGCCATCACGGCTTTTTGTCCGGCCCATTTCTGAGGGTCAAACGAGCCCTGGGCGAGCATACGCCTCTATTTTCGACGATTTATTCGTGGTGCTAGAGCACACCATTTTTTGGGTGATCCCGATTCCACGTCCAAAAATGCCAAATTTGTTCGTGGACTTCCGCCAAGACCTTTGTCTATGCATACGGTTGGCCATCACGGCTTTTCCGCCCATTTGAGGGTCAAACGAAAGTTCCCTGGCGAAAGCATACGCCTCATTTCGACGATTTTCGTAGTGCTATAGCACATCATTTTTTGGGTGATCCAGATTCCGACGCCAAAATGCCAAGCAATTTGTTCGTGGACGTCCGTCAAGACCTTGTCTATGCATACGGTTGGCACATCACGGCTTTTTCCTCCACCCATTTGGAGGGTCAAACGAGTCCCTCGGGTTTGAGCATATCGCCTCATTTCGACGATTTATTTCGTGGTGCTATAGCACACCATTTTTTGGGTGATCCAGCATACCAACATCAAAAATGCCAAATTTGTTCGTGGGACGTCCTGGCCAAGACCTTGTCTATGCATACGCACATCACGGCTTGTCCGACCCATTTGAGGGTCAACGAAAGCCCTCAAGCGAGTATACGCCTATTTCGACGATTTTTCGTCAGGTGCTTATTAGCACACCATTTTTTGGGTGATCCAGATTCACAACGCCAAAATGCCAAATTTGTTCGTGGACGTCCTGGCTGGGCAAGACGCTTTGGTTCTATGCATACGGTTGGCCATCACGCTTGTCCGGGCCCATTTGGAGGGTCAAACGAGCCTCCTCAAGTTTGAGCATACGCCTATTTCGACGATTTTCGCGGTGCTATAGCACACCATTTTTTGGGTGTGATCAGATTTTACACCAAAATGCTAAATTTGTTCGTGGATCGCCCACAAGACCTTATCTATGCATACGGTTAATCATCACGCTTGTCCAAATTTCATTTGGGAGGGTTTCTTCAAACGAGTCTTCCAAGCGAGCATATGCCTCTATTTCTCGACGATTTTCGTGGTGCTATAGCGCACCATTTTTTGGGTGATTCGGATTCGACGCCAAAATGCCAAATTTGTTTATGGATCATCCGCCAAGACCTTTGTCTATGCATACAGCTGGCTATCACGGCTTTTCCGCCCATTTGAGGGTCAATCGAGCCTAATCGGGCGAAAGCATACACGCCTGATTTCTCGATCGATTTTCGTGGTGCTATAGCACACCATTTTTTGGGTGGATCCGATTCCGGCGTCAAAATACGCAAATTTGTTCAGGACGATTCATTAAGAACCTTTGTCTATGCGGGATACGGGTTGGCCATCACGGCTTGTCCGCCCATTTGAGGGTCAAACGAGCCTGGGTTTGAGCATACGCCTCATTTCAACGATTTTCGTGGTGCTATAGCACACAATTTTTGGGTGATCCGTGATTCACGTCAAAATGCCAAATTTGTTCGTGGACGTCCATTAAGACCTTGTCTATGCATACGGTTGGCCATCACGGCTTGTCCGCCCATTTGGAGGGTCAACGAGCCCTGGCGAGCATACGCCTATTTCGACGCATTTTCGTGGTGCTATAAGCACACCATTTTTTGGGTGATCCAGATACCAACGCCAAAAATGCCAAATTTGTTCGTGGACGTCCGTCAAGACCTTGTCTATGCATACGGTTGGCACATCACGGCTTTTTTTCCGCCCATTTGGAGGGTCAAACGAGCCCCCTGGCGAGCATACGCCTATTTTGATGATTTTCGTGGTGCTATAGCACACCATTTTTTGGGTGATTCGATTCCACGCCAAAAATGCCAAATTTATTCGTGGACGTCCGTCAAGACGCTTGTCTATGCATACGGTTGGCCATCACGGATTTTGTCCGCCCATTTGGAGGGTCAAACGAGCCCTCGCGAGCATACGCCATTTCGACGATTTTCAGACGCTATAGCACACCATTTTGTGGGTGATCCGATTCCGGACGCCAAAATGCCAAATTTGTTCGTGGACGTCCCACAAGACCTTGTCTATGCCATACGGTTGGCCATCACGGCTTTTCCGCCCATTTGGAGGGTCAAACGAGCCCCGGCGAGCATACGCCATTTCGACGATTTTCGTGGTGCTATAGCACACCATTTTTTGGGTGATCCGGATTCCGACGCCAAAATGCCAAATTTGTTCGTGGACGTCCGCCAAGACCTTGTCTATGCATACGGTTGGCCATCACGGCTTTTCCGACCCATTTGAGGGTCAAACGAGCCCCGGCGAGCATACGCCATTTCGACGATTTTCGTGGTGCTATAGCACATCATTTTTGGGTGATCCGATTCCGGCGTCCAAAATGCCAAATTTGTTCGTGGATCATTCGCCAAGACCTTGTCTATGCATACGGTTGGACATCACGGCTTGTCCGACCCATTTGGAGGGTCAACGAGCCCCGGCTTAGCATACGCCTCATTTCGATGATTTTCGTGTGCTATAGCACACCATTTTTTGGGTGATCCGGATTTCCACGCCAAAATGCCAAATTTGTTCGTGGATCGTCCGCCAAGACCTTGTCTATGCATACGGTTGGCCATCACGGCTTGTCCGACCCATTTGGAGGGTCAAACGAGCCCTGGCGAGCATACGCCCATTTCGGACGATTTTCGTGGTGCTATAGCACACCATTTTTTGGGTGATCCGATTCCGACGCCAAAATGCCAAATTTGTTCGTGGACGTCCGCCAAGACCTTTGTCTATGCATACGTTGGCCATCACGGCTTGTCCGACCCATTTGGAGGGTCAACGAGCCCTGGCTGCAGCATACGCCATTTCGATGATTTTCGTGGTGCTATAGCACACCATTTTTTGGGTGATCCGATTCCAACGTCCAAAATGCCAAATTTGTTTGTGGACATTCGCCAAGACCTTGTCTATGCATACGGTTGGCCATCACGGCTTGTCCGACCCATTTGAGGGTCAAACGAGCCCTGGCGAGCATACGCCTATTTCGACGATTTTCGTGGTGCTATAGCACACCATTTTTTGGGTGATTCGGATTCCACGTCAAAAATGCCAAATTTGTTCGTGGGATCGTCCGCCAAGACCTTGTCTATGCATACGGTTGGCCATCACGGCTTGTCCGCCCATTTGGAGGGTCATACGAGCCCTGGCGAGCATACGCCATTTCGACGATTTTCGTGGTGCTATAGCACACCATTTTTTGGGTGATCCGATTCCGACGCCAAAATGCCAAATTTGTTCGTGGACGTCCGTCAAGACCTTGTCTATGCATACGGTTGGCCATCACGGCTTTTCCGACCCATTTGAGGGTCAAACGAGCCCTGGCAGCATACGCCCTCATTTTGACGATTTTCGTGGTGCTATAGCACACCATTTTTTGGGTGATCCGGATTCCAAAGTCAAAATGCCAAATTTTTTCGTGGACGCCCGCCAAGACCTTGTCTATGTATACGGTTGGCCATCACGGCTTTTCCGCCCATTTGGAGGGTCAAACGAGCCCGGCGAGCATACGCCCATTTCGCCGATTTTCGCCAGCCGTGCTATAGCACACCATTTTTTGGGTGATCCGGATTCCGACGTCCAAAATGCCAAATTTGTTCGTGGACGCCCGCCAAGACCTTGTCTATGCATACGTTGGACATCACGGCTTGTCCGCCCATTTGAGGGTCAAACGAGCCCTGGCGAGCATACGCCTATTTCGACGATTTTCGGTGTGCTATTGCACACCATTTTTGGGTGATCCGGATTCCAACGTCCAAAATGCCAAATTTGTTCGTGGACGCCCGCCAAGACCTTGTCTATGCATACGGTTGGCCATCACGGCTTGTCCGCCCATTTGGAGGGTCAACGAGCCTCAAGCGAGCATACGCCTATTTCGACAATTTTCGTGGTGCTATAGCACACCATTTTGGGTGATCCGATTCGACATCAAAATGCCAAATTTGTTCGTGGATCGCCCGCCAAGACCTTGTCTATGCATACGGTTGGCCATCACGGATTGTCCGCCCATTTGAGGGTCAAACGAGCCTCTGGCGAGCATACGCCTATTTCGACGATTTTCGGTGCTATAGCACACCATTTTTTGGGTGATCCAGATTCCGACGCCAAAATGCCAAATTTGTTCGTGGACATCCGCCAAGACCTTTTCTATGCATACGGTTGGCTATCACGGCTTGTTCGCCCATTTGAGGGTCAAACGAGCCCTGGCGAGCATTACGCCTATTTCAACGATTTTCGTGGTGCTATAGCACACCATTTTTTGGGTGATCCGATTCTGACGCCAAAATGCCAAATTTGTTCGTGGATCGTCCGCCAAGACCTTGTCTATGCATACTGCGTTGGCCATCACGGCTTGTCCGCCCATTTGGAGGGTCAAACGAGCCCGCTGGCAAGCATACGCTTCATTTCGACGACATTTTCGTGGTGCACACCATTTTTGGGTGATCCGATTCGACGTCCAAAAATGCCAAATTTGTTCGTGGCACATCCGCATGCACCTTGTCTATGCATACTTCGTTGGCCATCACGGCTTTTACTTGATACGCCAAACTTACTTCTCAAATGAGAAGTAAAGCGGTCGTGGTCAAGTAAATAACCCAACTAGCGAGGTTGGGATCGCTCCCACGAGGAAAATAGTCTAGACTTAACTTTAACCTAGTATTATTATCGCTTGGTCAATAACTTTCTTGGAGAGTAAAAATATAAAAAGTGGGGTTTGCATTACCTAATGAGTGAAAAATAACTAATGTAATTGAAAGAGACAAATGACTTTTAATATTGGGTGTTAATCAATGAATTAAAGTAACTAGGGTTTACGTGTTCCCCATGTGTTTGTAACTCGATAATTCTAACTATAACAATTCTTTCCTAGTATCTTGCATGCAAAGTGATAAGTTATGTATTTCTAAATCCTTGGTCCTGGCATCTAGAAAATCTCACTCCGCACCTTGGTCCTGGCCACGTGTGTTGCTTTCCTAACCCTTATCTTTACCTCATATTAAGCATCGATTCGAGACATTTGACTAAGTTATCACCCTGCACTAATCAATACTAGCCTATTAGATAGTATACACTAAATCTATGTTAATAATTCTTTTCCTATTATCTACCTCCCTTGGTCCTAAGTAGCATTAAGGCGAAGTTCTAACGTTGATCATCCGTTAAAAAGACTTCTAAGCTAAAGAATTATTAATACATGCAAGACACTATTCCAGAATTGTTATTTTAGTTAGGTTTATCTCATTATTTGCCTATGGTTCCTACAACCCTAGTTATGGAATTTAGTTACTCATAGCCATAAACACAATATTCAAATCATAAATTAGAATTCATGTACTTACTTCAATGAGAAAGAATAAAGTCCTAAAATATGCTTGATTAATCACCAAAAATCACTTGTATCAATCTCCAATAATCGAACACTCTCAAAAACACAAAGTATTATAATCACAAAGTCTAACTATATCGAATTTGATAATCAAAGAGTCTAACCTCAAAAACGAGGTTTTTCAACTATTTATAAAAATATAAAACCTAATTAAATAAGGATTCTAATTTCTCGAAATCTACCAAAACGCTGGGTCGACGGACCACGGACGGACCGTCAGAGTCATGACGTGACCATCGGGCTCCATCGTCCCACACTTGTCCAATTTCTTCGCCGCTTCTTCATTCCTCGACGGCAAGTGTGACGGATCATTATAGGCATCGACGGTCCGCCGAGGGTCTTCGCTTTCAAAATACTTCAACTCCTGGAATCGCATCGGGATCACTTCTTCCGATCTTCACGACGACCAGGACGGACCGTCATGGCTACGACGGACCGGCCACAAGCTTCAGAATCCCACACTTGGTCGATTTCCCCATCTTCCTTCAAGAATTACTCTTCACGCTGCCACCTACGGACCGTCACAAGCACGACGGACCGCCATAAGCCCGTGAGGTGGTCTCTTCTCGCACTTTTCGCCAAAATCTCCTCGTGATTCACTTTGGGATGATTTCAGAAACAAAGAGAAACTTATATCAAAATTAGCACAAAAAGGCTTTTGGACACACTAAACTTAAGGAAAAAGCATTAATTATACCGTGAAACCACGGTATATCAAGGGTCAAACGAGCCCTGAAGCGAGCATACGCCTCATTTCGACGATTTTTGTGTGCTATAGCACACCATTTTTTGGGTGATCCGGATTCCGACGTCTAAAAGGCCAAATTTGTTCGTGGACGTCCGTCAAGACCTTTGTTTATGCATACTAAGCAATATCACGGCTTGTCCGCCCATTTGGAGGGTCAAACGAGCCCTCGGCGTGCATACGCTCATTTCGACGATTTTCGTGGTGCTATAGCACACCATTTTTTGGGTGATCCTGATTCGCACGCCAAAAATGCCAAATTTGTTCATGGACGTCCGTCAAGACCTTGTCTATGCATACGGTTGGCCATCACGCTTTTCCGACCCATTTGGAGGGTCAAACGAGCCCCGGCGAGCATACGCCTATTTCGACGACATTTTCGTGGTGCTATAGCACACCATTTTTTGGGTGATCCGATTCGACGTCAAAAATGCCAAATTTGTTCGTGGACGTCCGTCAAGACCTTGTCTATGCATACGGTTGGCTATCACGGGCTTGTCCGCCCATTTGAGGGTCAAACGAGCCCTGGCGAGCATACGCCTTATTTCGACGATTTTCGTGGTGCTATAGCACACCATTTTTTGGGTGATTTCGATTCCAACGCCAAAAATGCAAAATTTGTTCGTGGACGCCCGTCAAGACCTTGTCTATGCATACGTTGGCCATCACGGCTTGTCCGCCCATTTGAGGGTCAATCGAGCTCCGGCGAGAATACGCCTATTTCGACGATTTTCGTGGTGCTATAGCACACCATTTTGGGTGATTCGATTCCGACGCCAAAATGCCAAATTTGTTTGTGGACGTCCGCCAAGACCTTTGTCTATGCATACGGTTGGCCATCACGGCTTGTCCGCCCATTTGAGGGTCAATCGAGCCCCTGGCGAGCATACGCCTCATTTCGACGATTTTCGTGGTGCTATAGCACACCATTTTGTGGGTGATCCGGATTCCAACGCCAAAAAATGCTAAATTTGTTCGTGGACGTCCGGTCAAGACCTTGTCTATGCATACGGCCACAATCACGGCTTGTCCGCCCATTTGGAGGGTCAAACGAGCCCTGGTAATCGGTAGCATACGCCTATTTCAACGATTTTCGTGGTGCTATAGCACACCATTTTTTGGGTGATCCTGATTCGCACGCCAAAATGCCAAATTTGTTCGTGGACGTCCCACAAGACCTTGTCTATGCATACGGTTGGCTATCACGCTTTTTCCGCCCATTTGAGGGTCAAACGAGCCCCGGCGAGCATATGCCTCATTTCGACGATTTTCGGGTGCTGTATAGCACACCATTTTGGGTGATCCGATTCGACGTCAAAATGCCAAATTTGTTCGTGGACGTCCACAAGACCTTGTCTATGCATACGGTTGGCCATCACGGCTTGTCCGCCCATTTGGAGGGTCAAACGAGCCCTGGGCGAGTATACGCCATTTCGACGATTTTCGTGGTGCTATAGCACACCATTTTTTGGGTGATTCGGATTCCAACGCCAAAATGCAAAATTTGTTGGTGGACGTCCGTCAAGACCTTGTCTATGCATACGTTGGCCATCACGGGCTTGTCCGCTCCATTTGAGGGTCAATCGAGCCCGGCGAGAATACGCCTATTTCGACGATTTTCGTGTGCTATAGCACACCATTTTTTGGGTGATTCGGATTCCGACGTCAAAAATGCCAAATTTGTTTGTGGAAATCCGTCAAGACCTTGTCTATGCATACGGTTGGCCATCACGGCTTGTCTGGCCCATTTGGAGGGTCAATCGAGCCCCGAAGCGAGCATACGCCTCATTTCGACGATTTTCGTGTGCAATAGCACACCATTTTGTGGGTGATCCGGATTCCAACGTCAAAAATGCTAAATTTGTTCGTGGACGTCCGTCAAGACCTTGTCTATACATACGGTTGGCCATCACGGCTTTTCTGGCCCATTTGGATGGTCAAACGAGCCCTGAAGCGAGCATACGCCTCATTTTGACGATTTTCGTGTGCTATAGCACACCATTTTTTGGGTGATCCGGATTCCAACATCAAAAATGCCAAATTTGTTCGTGGACGTCCGTCAATACCTTTTCTATGTATACGGTTGGCCATCACGGCTTTTCCGGCCCATTTGGAGGGTCAAACGAGCCCCGAAGCGAGCATATGCCTCATTTCGACGATTTTCGTGTGCCATAGCACACCATTTTTTGGGTGATCTGGATTCTGACGTCAAAAATGCCAAATTCGTTCGTGGATCGCCCACAAGACCTTGTCTATGCATACGCTTGGACAACACGGCTTGTCCGCCCATTTGGAGGGTCAAACGAGCCCTGGCGAGCATACGCCTCATTTCGACGATTTTCGTGGTGCTATTGCACACCTTTTTGGGTGATCCGGATTCGGACGCCAAAATGCCAAATTTGTTCGTGGACGCCCTTCAAGACCTTGTCTATGCATACGGTTGGCCATCACGGCTTGTCCGCCCATTTCGAGGGTCAAACGAGCCCTGGCGCAGCATACGCCGCTTGGTTTCGACGATTTTCTAGGTGTTATAGCACACCATTTTTTGGGTGATCCGGATTCGACGCAAAAATGCCAATTTGTTCGTGGACGTCCGCCAAGACCTTTGTCTATGCATACGGTTGTCCATAACGGCTTGTCCGCCCATTTGGAGGGTCAAACGAGCCCTGGCGAGACATACGCCCCATTTCGACGATTTTCGTGGTGCTATAGCACACCATTTTTTGTGTGATCCGATTCCGACGCCAAAATGCCAAATTTGTTTGTGGACGTCAGAAAGACCTTGTCTATGCATACGGTTGGCCATCACGGCTTGTCCGCCCATTTGGAGTGGTCAAACGAGCCCCGGCGAGCATACGCCCATTTCGACGATTTTCGTGGTGCTATAGCACACCATTTTTTTGGGTGATCCCGAATCTGACGCCAAAATTCCAAATTTGTTCGTGGACGCCCATCAAGACCTTGTCTATGGATACGGTTGGCCATCACGCTTTTCCGCCCATTTGAGGGTCAAACGAGACCCGGCGAGCATACGCCTATTTCGACGATTTTCGTGGTGCTATAGCACACCATTTTTTGGGTGATCCGGATTCCGACGCCTAAAATGCCAAATTTGTTCGTGGACGTCCACAAGACCTTGTCTATGCATACGGTTGGCCATCACGCTTTTCCGCCCATTTGAGGGTCAAACGAGCCCGGCTGAGCATACGCCTCATTTCGACGATTTTCGGGTGCTATAGCACATCATTTTTGGGTGATCCGGATTCCGACGCCAAAATGCCAAATTTGTTCGTGGACATCCGCCAAGACCTTGTCTATGCATACGTTGGCCATCACGCTTGTCCGACCCATTTGGTGGGTCAAACGAGCCTCGAAGCGAGCATACGCCTATTTCGACGATTTTCGCGGTGCTATAGCACACCATTTTTGGGTGATCCGATTCACGCCAAAATGCTAAATTTGTTAGTGGACGCCCGCCAAGACCTTGTCTATGCATATGGTTGGCCATCACGGCTTGTCCGCCCATTTGAGGGTCAAACGAGCCTCAAGCGAGCATACGCATATTTCGACGATTTTCGTGGTGCTATAGCACACCATTTTTTGGGTGATCCGATTCGATGTCAAAATGCCAAATTTGTTCGTGGACGTCCGCCAAGACCTTATCTATGCATACGGTTGGCTATCACGGCTTGTCCGCCCATTTGGAGGGTCAAACGAGCCCTCAAGCGAGCATACGCCTTATTTCGACGATTTTCGTGGTGCTATAGCACACCATTTTTTGGGTGATTCTGATTCACGCCAAAAATGCCAAATTTGTTCGTGGACGTCCGCCAAGACCTTGTCTATGCATACGGTTGGCCATCACGGCTTGTCCGCCCATTTGATGGGTTAAACGAGCCCCGGCGGCATACGCCTTTCATTTCGACGATTTTCGTAGTGCTATAGCACACCATTTTTGGGTGATCCGATTCACGTAAAAATGCCAAATTTGTTCGTGGACATCCGCTAAGACCTTGTCTATGCATAAGGTTGGCCATCACGGCTTGTCCGCCCATTTGAGGGTCAAACGAGCCCTGGCGAGCATACACCTCATCTCGACGATTTCCCTGTGCTATAGCACACCATTTTTTGCGTGATCCTGATTCCGACGCCAAAAATGCCCAATTTATTCGTGGACGTCCGCCTAGACCTCGTCTATGCATACCGTTGGCCAACCCGGCTTGTCCGCCCATTTGGAGGGTCAAACGAGCCCTGGGCCAGCATACGCCTCTTTTCGACAATTTTCGTGGTGCTATAGCACACCATTTTTTGGGTGATCCGATTCACGCCAAAATGCCAAATTTGTTCGTGGACGTCCGCCAAGACCTTGTCTATGCATACTTGGCCATCACGGCTTGTCCGCCCATTTGGAGGGTCAAACGAGCCTCTGGCGCAGCATACGCCTATTTCGACGATTTTCGTGGTGCTATAGCACACCATTTTTTGGGTGATCCGGATTCCAACGCCAAAAATGCCAAATTTGTTCGTGGGATATCCATCAAACCTTGTCTATGCATACGGTTAATATCACGGCTTGTACGCCCATTTGAGGGTCAAACGAGCCCCGGGTTTGAGCATACGCCTATTTTGACGATTTTCATGTGCTATAGCACACCATTTTTTGGGTGATCCGATTACGACGCCAAAAATGCCAAATTTGTTCGTGGACGTCCGCCAAGACCTTTGTCTATGCATAACGGGTTGGCCATCATGGCTTGTTCGTTCTGATTTAGAGGGTCAAACGAGCCTCCGGCTGAGCATACGCCTATTTTGACTATTTTCGTGGTGCTATAGCACACCATTTTTTGGGTGATCCTGATTCTGACGTAAAAATGCCAAATTTGTTCGTGGACGATCCGTCAAGACCTTGTCTATGCATACCGGGTTGGCCATCACGGCTTTTTCCGCCCATTTGGAGGGTCAAACGAGCCTCCCGGCTAGCATGTACGCCATTTCGACGACATTTTCGGGTGCTATAGCACACATTTTGGGTGATCCGATTCCGACAGTCCAAAAAATGCCACCGAATTTGTTCGTGGACATCCACAAGACCTTTTCTATGCATACGGTTAATATCACGGCTTGTCCGCCCATTTCGAGGGTCAAACGAGCCTCCTGGCTGAGCATACTCCTATTTCTACGATTTTCGCGTGCTATAGCACATCATTTTTTGGGTGATCCGATTCACGCCAAAAATGCCAAATTTGTTCGTGGACGTCCGCCAAGACCTTGCTCTATGCATACGTTGGCCATTATCACGCTTGTCCGCACATTTCGATGGTCAAACGAGCCTCCCAAGCGAGCATACGCCTCATTTCGACGATTTTCGTGGTGCTATAGCACACCATTTTTGGGTGATTCGGATTCCGACGCCAAAATGCCACAATTTGTTCGCGGGACGTCCGCGGAAGACCTTGTCTATGCATATAACGGTTGGCTATCACGGCTTGTCCGCCCATTTGAAGGGTTAAACGAGCCCTGGCAGAAAGCATACGCCTATTTCGACGATTTTCGTGGTGCTATAGCACACCATTTTTTTGGGTGATCCTGATTCCGACGCCAAAATGCCAAATTTGTTCGTGGATCGTCCGGCTGTAAGACTCTTGCTCTATGCATACGGTTGGCACATCACTGGCCATTGTCCTGCCCATTTGAGTGGTCAAACGAAGCCTCTCAAGCGAGCATACGCCTATTTCGACGATTTTCGTGGTGCTATAGCACAACCATTTTTTGGGTGATCCTGATTCCAACGCTAAAAATGCTAAATTTGTTCGTGGATGTCCATCAAAACCTTGTCTATGCATACGGTTGGCCATCACGGCTTGTACGGCTCCATTTGGAGGGTCAAACGAGCCCTGGCTGTAGCATACGCCTCATTTCGACGATTTTTATGGTGCTATAGCACACCATTTTTTGGGTGATCCGACATTACGACGCCAAAATGCCAAATTTGTTCGTGGATCGTCCCACAAGACCTTTGTCTATGCATACAATGGCACATCATGGCTTGTCCGTCTTCGATTTGGAGGGTCAAAACGAGTCTCTCGGCGAGCATACGCCTCATTTCTGACCATTTTCGTGGTGCTATAGCACACCATTTTTTGGGTGATCTGATCTGACGTAGAAAATGCCAAATTTGTTCGTGGACATCCGGCTCAAGACCTTGTCTTATGCATACGGTTGGCCATTATCACGGCTTTTTCCTCGCCCATTTGGAGGGTCAAACGAGCTCCTCAAGCGAGCATACGCCTCATTTCGATTTCGATTTTTGGGTGCTATAGCACACAATTTTTTGGGTGATCCGGATTCCGGACGCTCAAAAATGCCAATTTGTTCGCCGACATCCGCCAAGACCTTGTCTATGCATACGGTTGGCACATCACGGCTTGTCCGCCCATTTGGAGGGTCAAACGAAGCCTCAAGCGCAGCATACGCTTTCATTTCTACGATTTTCGATGGTGCTATAGCACATCATTTTTTGGGTGATCCGGATTCGGACGCCAAAAATGCCAAATTTGTTCGTGGACGTCCGCTAAGATGTTGTCTATGCATACGGGTTAACATCACGCCTTGTCCGGCACATTTGGATGGTCAAACGAGTTCTGGGTTGAGTACATATGCCTCTATTTCGACGCATTTTCGTGGTGCTATAGCACACTATTTTTGGGTGATCTTGATTCGGTCACGCCAAAATGCCAAATTTGTTCGTGGACGTCCGGTCAAGACCTTGTCTTATGCATACGGTTGGCCATCACGGGCTTGTCCGGGCCCATTTGAAGGGTTAAACGAGCCCTCAAGAGAGCATACGCCTATTTCGACGATTTTCGCGGTAAAGCGCAGACACACCATTTTTTGGGCGATCCGATTCCGGCGTAAAAATGCCACCACCGTGGACATCCGCCAAGACCTTGTCTATGTATACGGTTGGCTATCACGGCTTGTCCGCCCATTTATGGAGTGGTTAACGAGTTCTGCTGAGCATACGCCTATTTCTCGACGATTTTCGTGGTGCTATAGCACACCATTTTTTTGGGGGTGGATCCGATTCCGACGCCAAAATGCCAAATTTGTTCGTGTGGGATGTCCATCAAGACCTTGTCTATGCATACGGTTGGCCATCATCAATGGCTTGTCCCGCCCATTTGGAGGGTCAAACGAGCCCTGGTTGCGCAGCATCACGCCCTCATTTTCGACGACATTTTCGCGGTGCTATAGCACACCATTACTTTTGGTGATCCGGATTCCGACGTCAAAAATGCCAAATTTGTTCGTGGATCGTCCCTCAAGACCTTGTCTATGCATTAACCGTTGGCCATCACGCCTTTGTCCGCACATTTGAGGGTCAAACGTAGCCCCAAAGCGAGCGTGACGCTCTATTTCGACGATTTTCGTGGTGCTATAGCACACCATTTTTTGGGTGATCCGGATTCCACGCTAAAAATGCCAAATTTGTTCGGTGGACGCCCTTCAAGACTCTTTGTCTATGTGCATACGTTGGCCATCACGCTTGTCCGACCCATTTGGAGGGTCAAACGTAGCCCTGGCTGCAGCGTATGCGCCTATTTCGACGATTTTCGTGGTGCTATAGCACACCATTTTTTGGGTGATCCGGGGATTCGACATCAAAAATGCTAACGAATTTATTCGTGGATCGCCAGCCAAGACCTTTGTCTATGCACACGGTTGGCCATCACGGCTTGTCCGCCCATTTGAGGGTCAAACGAGCCTCTGGTTTGCATACTGGCTTCGATTTTCACGACGATTTTCGCGGTGCTATAGCACACCATTTTTTGGGTGATCCCGATTCGACATCAAAAATGCCAAATTTATGTTCAAGTGGACGTCCCGGCCAAGACCTTGTCTATGCATTACGGTTGGCCAATGCCAGACGGCTGGTCTCGCCCATTTGGAGGGTCAAACGAGCTCTCCGGCCGAGCATATTTGCCTATTTCGACGACATTTTCGTGGTGCTATAGCATTAACCTCATTTTTTGGGTGATCCGGATTCCGACGGTAAAATGCCAAATTTGTTCGTGGACGTCCGCAAGCACCTTTGTCTTATGCATACGGTTGGCCATCACGGATTGTCTCGGTCCCATTTCGGGAGGGTCTAACGAGCCTGGCGAGCATACGCCTATTTCGACGATTTTCGTGTGCTATAGCACAACCATTTTTTTGGGTGATCCGATTCCGACGTAAAAAAATGCCAAATTTGTTGTGGACGTCCGCTTAAGACCTTTTGTCTATGCAAACGGTTGGCCATATCACGGCTTGTCCGTCTCCATTTGGAGGGTCAAACGAGCCCTGGGTTGCGAGCAAAAATACGCTTCATTTCGACGATTTTCGTGGTGCTATAGCACACCATTTTTTTGGTGATCCGATTTCGACGCCAAAATGCCAATTTGTTCGTGGACGACGCCAAGACCTTGTCTATGCATTACTGTTGGCCATCACGGATTGTCCATCGGCCCCATTTGAGCGGTCAAACGAGCTCTGGTCGAGCATACGCCCTATTTCGATGATTTTCGTAAGCGTGCTAGCACACCATTTTTGGGTGATCCGATTCCAACGCCAAAAACGCCGCAAATTTGTTCGTGGACGCCCTGCCAAGACCTTGTCTATGCATACGGGTTGGCCATCACGGCTTGTCCGACTCCATTTGGAGGGTCAAACGCAGCCCCTGGAGCGAAAGCATACGCCTCTATTTCGACGATTTTCAGTGGTGCTATAGCACACCATTTTTTTGGGTGATCCGATTCCGACGTCAAAATGCCAAATTTGTTCAGGGACGCCCGCCAAGACCTTTGTCTATGCATACGGTTGGCCATCACGGATGTCCAGCCCATTTGAGGGTCAAAACGAGCCCCGGGACAGCATACGACCTATTTCGGGACGATTTTCGGTAGTAATAGCACACCATTTTTTGGGTGATCCGGATTCCGACGCCGTAAAATGCCAAATTTTTTCGTGGACGTCCGCCAAGACCTTTGTCTATGCATACCGGTTGGCCATCACGGATTGTCCTGGCCCATTTGGAGGGTCAAACGAGTCTCCCGGCAGAGCGAGCATACGCCTTTCATTTCGACGATTTTCGCAGGTGCTATAGCACACCATTTTTTGGGTGATCCGGATTCCGACGTCAAAAATGCCAAATTTGTTCGTGTGGACGGTCCGCCAAGACCTTGTCTATGTATATGGCTTGGCCATCAATGGGATTGTACTCGCCCATTTGGAGGGTCAAACGAGTTCCTCCGCTTGCGAGCATACGCCTATTATCGACGATTTTCGTGGTGCTATAGCACATCATTTTTGGGTGATCCGGATTCCGAACACGCCAAAATGCCAAATTTGTTCGTGGACGTCCGGGTCGACCTTGTCTTATGCATACGGTTGGCCATCACGGCTTGTCCGCCCATTTGAGGGTCGGAAACGAGCCCCGCAAGCGAGCATACGCCTCTCATTTCGACGATTTTCGTAAAGCTATGAGCACACCATTTTTTGGGTGATCCGATTCCGACGCTGCAAAATGCCAAATTTGTTCGTGGACGTCCGTCAAGACCTTGTCTATGCATACGGTTGGCACATCACGGCTTGTCCGGCGCCCATTTGAGGGTCAAACGAAATTCCTCGGCGAGCATACGCCTTCATTTCGACGATTTATGGTGCTATAGCAGAAGAACCATTTTTTGGGTGATCCGGATTCCGACGCTAAAAATGCCAAATTTGTTCGTAGGATCGTCCGTCAAGACCTTGTCTATGCATACGGTTCTGCTATATCACGGCTTGTCCAGCCCATTTGGAGGGTCAAACGAGCCTCGGCTGCAGCATACTGCCCCATTTTCGACGATTCAAAGTGCTATAGTGGCACACCTATTTTTTTGGGGTGATCCGATTCCGCGACATCATCAAATGCTCAAATTTGTTCGTGGACGTCCGCTTTATCAAGACCTTGTCTATGCATACGGTTGGCCATCAACACATTGGCTGTAATGCCCATTTGTAGCGGTCAAATCGAGCCTGCTGGCGTGGTCATACGCCATTTTATTTACGCATTTTACGTGGTGCTATAGCACACCATTTTTCGTGATCCTGGATCTGCCGCCAAAATGCCAAATTTGTTCGTGGACGTCTGGCCAAGACCTTCTATATGCATACGGTTGGCTATCACGGGCTTGTCCGCCCATTTGGAGGGTTTGCAAACGAGCTCCTGGCCAGCATACACGCCTCATTTCGACGATTTTCGTGGGGAGATAGCACACCATTTTTTGGGCGTATCCGATTCCGGACGTCAAAAATGCCAAACGTTTATGACGTCCATCAAGACCTTGTCTATGGCTACCGGTTGGCCATCACGTGATTATCCACCATTTGATAACAACGATCTCCGGCTAGCATACGCCGTTTCGACTACTTTCAAAGATAGTCACCATTTTTTGGGTGATCCGGTTCAACGCCAAAATGCCAAATTTGTTCCAGACGTCCGCCAAGACTCCTTGTCTATGCATACCGGGTTGGCCATCACGGCTTGTAACCGCCCATTTGGAGTGGTCAAACGAAGTCTCCTCGGCGAGCATACGCCTATTTCTCGATGATTTTCGTGGATTGCTAAGCAGCACACCATTTTTTGGGTAGATCCGGATTCGGACGGCCAAAATGCCAAATTTATTCGTGGACGTCCGCCAAGCACCTTGTCTATGCATAATGGCGTTGGCGCATTATCACGGCTTGTCCTGCTCCATTTGGAGACTGGTCAACCAGCCCTGCCGAGCATACGCCTATTTCGACGATTTTCGTGGTGCTATAGCACACCATTTTTTTGTGATCCGATTCCGACGTCAAAATGCCAAATTTGTTCGTGGATCGTCCGCTAAGACCTTGTCTATGCATAACCGGGTTGGCCATCACGGTTTGTCCGCCCATTTGAGGGTCAAACGAGTCCCTCGGCAAGCATATCACCTATTTCGACGATTTTCAGTAGCTATAGCACACCATTTTTTGGGTGATCCGATTTCAACGCCAAAATGCCAAATTTGTTCGTGGACGTCCGTCAAGACCTTGTCTATGCATTACCTGGTTGGCCATCACGGCTTGTCCGGCCCATTTGGAGGGTCAAACGAGCCCCCTGGCGAAATGGGCATACGCTCTTTATTTCGACGATTTTCGTAAAGGTGCTATAGCACACCATTTTTTGCAGTGATCCGGATTCCGACGCCAAAAATGCCAAATCTTGTTCAAGTGGACGTCCGGCCAAGACCTTTGTCTATGCATATGGTTGCCGCCATCACGGATTGTCCGCCCATTTGGAGTGGTCAAACGCAGCCCCGGCGAAAGCATACGCCTTTATTTCGACGATTTTCGTGGTGCGATAGCACACCATTTTTTGGGTGATCCGGATTCTGACGTCAAAATGCCGTAAATTTGTTCGTGGACGTCCACAAGACCTTGTCTATGCATACGGTTGGTCCATCACGGCTTGTTCCGCCCATTTCGAGGGTCAACGAGCCCCGAAGCGAGCATACGCCTATTTCGTGACGATTTTCGTGGTGCTATAGCACACCATTTTTTGGGTGATCCTCGATCTCCGACGCTAAAAATGCCAAATTTGAGTTCAAGTGGACGTCCGTCAAGACCTTGTCTATGCATACGGTTGGCCATCACGGATTGGTCCGCCCATTTGGAGGGTCAAACGAGCCCTGGCTGAGCATACGCCTCTCATTTCGACGATTTTCAGGTGCTATAGCACACCATTTTTTGGGTGATCCGATTCCGACATCAAAAATGCCAAATTTGTTTCTACGACGCCCGTCAAGACCTTGTCTATGCATACGTTGGCTAATATCACGGTCATGTCCGCCCATTCTGGAGGGTCAAACGAGCCCCCGGCGAGCATACGCCTATTTCCCGGCCGATTTTAGATGATTGCAAACTATTGCAGCACCATTTTTGGGTGATCCGATTCCGGACGGGCCAAAATGCCAACGATTTGTTGGTGGAGGTCTGCCAAGACCTACATGTCTATGCATACGGTTGGCCATCACCGGCTTGTCCTGGCCCATTCGGGAGGGTACAAACGAGTCCCTGGCGAGCATACGCCCCATTTCGACGTGACATTTTCGTGTGCTATAGCACACCATTTTTTGGGCGATCCGATTCCAACGCCAAAATGCCAAATTTTTTTCGTGGACGCCCGCTAAGACCTTCCGTTTATGCATACGGGTTGTGCCAATATCACGGCTTGTCCGTCCCATTTGAGGGTCAAACGATTTGTCCGGCTTAGCATACGCCTATTTCGACGATTTTCGTGGTGCTATAGCACACCATTTTTTGGGTGATCCTGATTCCGACGCGTCAACAATGCCAAATTTTAGTTCATGGACGTCCGCCAAGATTCCTTTGTCTATGGCTACGGGTTGGGCCATCACGGCTTGTCCGGTCCCATTTGGAGGGTCAAACGAGTCGCCAAATGGCGTAGCATACGCCTATTTCGCGACGATTTTCGTGGTGCTATAGCAGCACCATTTTTGGTGATCTCTGATTCCGACGCCAAAATGCCAAATTTGTTCGTGGACGTCCGCCAAGACCTTAGTCTAGTGCATACGGTTGGCACATCACGGATTGTCCGGCCCATTTGAGGGTCAAACGAGCCCTGGCGAGCATACGCCTATTTCTCGACGATTTTCGTGGTGCTATAGCACACCATTTTTTGGGTGATCCTGATTCGACGCCAAAAATGCCAAATTTGTTCGTGGACGTCTGGCCAAGACCTTGTCTATGCATACCATTGGCCATCGACGGCTCGGTCTCGGCCCATTTGGAGGGTCAAACGAGCCCTGGCTGAGCATACGCCTATTTCGACACGATTTTCGTGGGTGCTATAGCACACCATTTTTTGGGTGATCCTGATTCGGACGCATCATAAATGCCAAATTTGTTCGTGGATCGTCCGCCAAGACCTTTGTCTATGCATACGGTTGGCCATCACGGCATTGTCCGGACTCCATTTGGAGGGTCAAACGAGCCCCTGGGCGAGTATACGCCTCTATTTCGACGATTTTCGTGGTGCTATAGCACACCATTTTTTTGGTGCATCCTGATTCCGACGCCAAAAATGCCAAATTTGTTCGTGGACGTCTGGGCCACACTGACCTTGTCTATGCATACGGTTGGCACATCACGGCTTTGTCCTGGGCCCATTTTGGAGGGTCAAACGAGCTCTTCCGCCGAGCATACGCCTATTTCGATTTCGATTTTCGCGGTGCTATAGCAACACCATTTTTTGGGTGATTCCGATTCCGACGCCAAAAATGCAGGCAAATTTGTTCGTGGGATCGTCCGGCTGAAGACCTTGTCTATGCATACTGCTGGCCATCACGGCTTGTCCGCCATTTATTTGAGGGTCAAACGAGCCTCGGCTGAAAAGGTACGCCTATTTCAATTTGATTTTCGTGGGGTTATAATGCACACCATTTTTTGCGGTGATCTCGGATTCCAACGCCAAAATACCAAATTTGTTCGTGGACGTCCGCTGCCAAGTACCTTGTCTATGCATACGTTGGCCATCACGGCTTGTTCCGCCTCCATTTGAGAGGGTCAAACGAGCCCGGTTGCGAGCATACGCCTGTTTCGATGATTTTCGTGGTGCTATGGTAGCTACACCATTTTTTGGGTGATCCAGATTCAGACGCCAAAAATGCCAATTCTTTCGTGGACGTCCGCTAAGACCTTGTCTATGCATACGGTTGGCCATCACGGCTTGTCCGACTCCATTTGGAGGGTCAAACGGAGCCCTGGAGCGAGCATACGCCATATTTCTCGACGATTTTCGTGGTGCTATAGTGCACACCATTTTTTGGGTGATCCCGATTCCGGACGTCCAAAATGCTAAATTTGTTCGCGGACGTCCGCCAAGTTTTAACCTTGTTTATGCGTATACGGGTTGGCCATCACGGATTGTCCGCCCGAATTGGAGGGTCAAAACGAGCCTCAATGGCTTGTGGTACGCCTCATTTCGATCGTATTTTCGTGGTGCTATAGCAGCACCATTCTTTGGGTGATCCAGATTCCGGTCACGCCAAAAATGCCAAATTTGTTCGTGGACGCCCGCTGGCAAGACCTTGTCTATGCATACCGTTGGCTATCACGCTTGTCCAGCCCATTTGGAGGGTCAAACGAGCCCTGGCTTAGCATACGCCTATTTCGACAATTTTCGTGGTGCTATAGCACACCATTTTTTGGGTGATCCGCATTCGACATCAAAAATGCCAAATTTGTTTGTGGACGTCTTCGCTGCCATCTGTCTATGCATACGTTGGGCTATCACGGCTTGTCCGCCCATTTGGAGGGTCAAACGAGCTCAAGCGCAGTATACGCCTATATTTCGATGATTTTCGTGGTGCTATAGCACACCATTTTTTGGGTGATCCGACTACGATCAAAAATGCAAAATTTGTTCGTGGCCGACGCCCATCAAGACCTTGTTTATGCATACGGTTGACAATATCACGGCTTGTCCGACCCATTTGAGGGTCAAACTGAGCCCCCAAGCGAGCATACGCTTCATTTCGACGATTTTCGTGGTGCTATAGCACACCATTTTTTGGGTGATCCGGATTCCGACGCTAAAATGCTAAATTTGTCTTCGTGGACATCCGCTAAGACCTTGTCTATGCATACGGCCATTGGCCATCACGGCTTGTCCGCCCATTTGGAGGGTCAAACGAAGCCTCAATCGAGCATACGCCTCCATTTCGACGATTTTCAAGGTGCTATAGCACACCATTTTTTGGGTGATCCGATTCCGACGCCAAAAATGCAAAATTTGTTCAGGACGTCCGTGAAGACCTTGTCTATGCATACGGTTGGCACAATATCACGGCTTGTCCGCCCATTTGAGGGTCAAACGTAGCCCTCGAATCGAGCATACGCCTATTTCGACGATTTTCGTGGTGCTATAGCACACCATTTTTTGAGTGATCCAGATTCCGACGCCAAAAATGCCAAATTTGTTCGTGGACGCCCGGCCAAGACCTTTGTCTATGCATACGGTTTGCCATTATCACGGCCAGTCCGCCCATTTCGAGGGTCAAACGAGCCCCGGGCGAGCATACCTCATTTCTGACGATTTTCGTGGTGCTATTGCACACCATTTTTTGGGCTATCCGATTCCGATCAAAATACAAAATTTATTCGTGGAACGTCCGCCAAGACCTTGTCTATGGCTATCGCTAATATCACGGCTTGTCCGCCCATTTCGAGGGTCAAACGAGTCTCAAGCGCAGCATACGCCTTATTTCTTTAACGATTTTCGTGGTGCTATAGCACACCATTTTTTGGGTGATCCGATTCCGATGTTAAAAATGCAATAATTGTTCATGGACGCCCGCCAAGACCTTTGTCTATGCATACGGTTGGCCATCACAGCTTGTCCGCCCATTTGAGTGGTCAAACGAGCTCGATGCTGAGCATACGCCTCTATTTCGACGATTTTCGTGGTGCTATTGTACACCATTTTTTGGGTGATCCGATTCCAACGCAAAAATTCCAAATTTGTTCGTGGACATCCGTCAAGACCTTGTCTATGCATACGGTTGGCCATCACGTCATGTCGCCCCATTTGGAGGGTCAAACGAGCCCTCGGTTGAGCATACGCCTATTTCGACGATTTTCGTGGTGCGTTATAGCACACCATTTTTTGGGTGATCCGGATTCCGACGCCAAAAAATGCCAAATTTGTTCGTGGTTTTCCGGTCAAGATCTTTTTCTAGGCATACGGTTGGCAATCACGGCTTGTCCGCCCATTTGAGGGTCAAACGAGCCCTCAAGCGAGCATACGCCTCTGTATTTCGATTATTTTCGCAGGTGCTACAGCACACCATTTTTTGGGTGATCCGGATTCTCGGCGATCAAAATGCAAAATTTGTTCGTGGACGCCCTTCAAGACCTTTTTTTATGCATAACATTGGCGATTTATGGCTTGTCCTGGCCCATTTGGAGGGTCAAACGAGCCCTCAAGGGCATACGCTTTATTTTCGACGATTTTCGTGGTGCTATTGCACACCATTTTTTGCGTGATCCGGATTCGACGTTAAAATGCCAAATTTGTTCGGTGGACGCCCTTTCAAGACCTTGCTCTGCGCGTACCGTTGACCATCACGGCTTGTCCGGCCCATTTGAGGGTCAAACGAGCTCAAGCCAGCATACGCCCTATTTCGACGATTTTCGTGGTGCCATAGCACACCATTTTTTTGGGTGATCCGGATTCCGACGCCAAAATGCCAAATTTGTTCAGTGGACGTCCACAAGACCTTGTCTATGCATACCGTTGGCCATCACGGCTTGTCCAGACATTTTGAGGGTCAAACTGTTCGAGCCTAAGCGAGCATATGCCCCATTTCGACGATTTTCGCTTCGTGGTGCTATAGCACACCATTCATTTTGGGTGATCCAGATTCTCGACGCCAAAATGCCAAATTTGTCTCGTGGACGCCCGTCAAGACCTCGTGTCTATGCATACGGTTGGCACATCACGCGCTTGTCCGACCCATTTGGAGTGGTCAAACGAGCCCCTGGCTAAAGCATACGCCTATTTCGACGACATTTTCGTGGTGCTCATAGCACACCGCATTTTTTGGGTGATCCGGATTCCGACGCCAAAAATGCCAAATTTGTTCGTGGACGTCCGCCAAGACCTTGTCTATGCATACGTTGGCCATCACCGCTTGTTCCGCCCATTTGAGGGTCAAACGTGAGGCCCCCTGGGCTTGAGCATACCGCCTATTTCGACAAAGATTTTGGGCGGTGCTATATAGCACACCATTTTTTGGGTGATCCCGGATTTACGACGCCAAAAATGCCAAATTTTGTTCGTGCGACGTCACGCCAAGCACCTTCGTCTATGCATACGTCTGGCCGTCACGGGCTTGTCCGCCCATTTGGAGGGGTCATCAACGAGCCCTGCCAGCATACGCTTCTCATTTCGGACGATTTTCGTGGTGCTATAGCACACCATTTTTTGGGTGATCCGGATCTCCGACGCCAAAATGCCAAATTTGTTCGCGGACGTCCTGGTCGCCAAGATTCCTTGTCTATGCACATAATGGGTTGGCCATCACGGGATTGTCCGTTCCCATTAATTGGAGGGTCAAACGAGTCCTCTCAAGCGAGACATACGCCCTCTATTTCGGACGATTTTCGTAGTGCTAAAAAGGTAGTACACCATATTTTTGGGTGATCCGATTCACGCCAAAAATGCCAATTTTTTCGTGGACGTCCGTCAAGACCTTGTCTATGCATACGGTTGGCCATCACGCTTGTCCGCCCATTTGGAGGGTCAAACGAGCCTCTGGCGAGCATACGCCTCTATTTCGACGATTTTCGTGGTATAGCACACCATTTTTTGGGTGATCCGATTCGACGCCAAAATGCTAAATTTGTTCGTGGACGTCCACAAGACCTTGTCTATGCATACGGTTGGCCATCACGGCTTGTCCGCCCATTTGAGGGTCAAACGAGCCCTGGCAAGCATACGCTTATTTCGACGACATTTTCGTAAAGCAGAGCACACCATTTTTTGGGTGATCCGATTCCGACGCCAAAATGCCAAATTTGTTCGTGGACGTCCGTCAAGACCTTGTCTATGCATATGTGTTGGCCATCACGGCTTGTCCGCCCATTTGGAGGGTCAAACGAGCCCTGGCGAGCATACGCCATTTCGACGATTTTCGCCGCGCTGGTGCTATAGCACACCATTTTTTGGGTGATCCGATTCGACGTCAAAATGCCAAATTTGTTCGTGGACGCCCGCCAAGACCTTGTCTATGCATACGTTGGCCATCACGGCTTGTCCGCCCATTTGGAGGGTCAAACGAGCCCGCGCAGCATACGCCCATTTCGACGATTTTCATGCTGCTATAGCACACCATTTTTGGGTGATCCGATTCCGACGCCAAAATGCCAAATTTGTTCGTGGACGTCCGTCAAGACCTTGTCTATGCATACGTTGGCCATCACGACTTGTCCGCCCATTTGGAGGGTCAAACGAGCCCTGGCGCATACGCCTATTTCGACGATTTTCGTGGTGCTATAGCACACCATTTTTTGGGTGATCCGATTCCGACGCCAAAATGCCAAATTTGTTCGTGGACGTCCGCTAAGACCTTGTCTATGCATACGGTTGGCTATCACGGCTTGTCCGCCCATTTGGAGGGTCAAACGAGCCGGTGAGCGAGCATACGCCTATTTCGACGATTTTCGTGGTGCTATAGCACACCATTTTGGGTGATCCGATTCCGACGCCAAAAATGCCAAATTTGTTCGTGGACGCCCGTGGCCAAGACCTTGTCTATGCATACGGTTGGCCATCACGGCTTGTCCGCCCATTTGAGGGTCAAACGAGCCTCAAGCGCAGCATACGCCATTTCGACGATTTTCGTAGTGCTATAGCACACCATTTTTTGGGTGATCCGGATTCGACGCCAAAATGCCAAATTTTTTCGTGGACGGTCCACAAGACCTTGTCTATGCATACGGTTGGCTATCACGATACTTGTCCGCCCATTTGGAGGGTCAAACGAGCCCCTGGCTGAGCATACGCCTATTTTCGACGATTTTCGTGGTGCTATAGCACACCATTTTTTGGGTGATCCGATTCACGCCAAAATGCCAAATTTGTTCGTGGACGCCCACAAGACCTTGTCTATGCACACGGTTGGCCATCACGGATTGTCCGCCCATTTTGGAGAGGGTCAAACGAGCCCTGGCTTATGCATACGCCTATTTCGACGATTTTCGCGGTGCTATAGCACACCATTTTGGGTGATCCAGATCTCACGTCAAAAATGCCAAATTTGTTCGCTGACGCCCGTCAAGACCTTGTCTATGCATACGTTGGCCAATCACGGATTGTCCGCCCATTTGAGGGTCAAACGAGCTCCAAAGCGAGCATACGCCTATTTCGACGATTTTCGCAGGTGCTATAGCACACCATTTTTTGGGTGATCCGATTCCGACGCCAAAATGCCAACTTTGTTCGTGGACGCCCGCCAAGACCTTGTCAATGCATACGGTTGGCCATCACGGATTGTCCGCCCATTTGAGGGTCAAACGAGCCCCAAGCAAGCATACGCCTATTTCGACGATTTTCGTGGTGCCATAGCACACCATTTTTTGGGTGATCCGATTCCGGACGTCCAAAATGCCAAATTTGTTCGTGGACGTCCGGCAAGACCTTGTCTATGCATACGGTTGGCCATCACGGCTTGTCCGCCCATTTGGAGGGTCAAACGAGCTCCTGGGCGAGCATACGCCCCATTTCGACGATTTTTCGTGGTGCTATAGCACACCATTTTTTGGGTGATCCGGATTCGGACGCCAAAATGCCAAATTTGTTCGTGGACGTCCGCCAAGACCTTGTCTATGCATACGGTTGGCTATCACGGGCTTGTCCGCCCATTTGGAGGGTCAAACGAGCCCTCAAGCGTTTAGCATACGCCTATTTCGACGATTTTCGTGGTGCTATAGCACACCATTTTTTGGGTGATCCGATTCGGACGCCAAAAATGCCAAATTTGTTCGTGGACGTCCGCCAAGACCTTGTCTATGCATACGTTGGCCATCACGGCTTGTCCGCTCCATTTGAGGGTCAAACGAGCCCTGGCGCAGCATACGCCTATTTCGACGATTTTCGTGGTGCTATAGCACACCATTTTTTGGGTGATCCGATTCCGACGCCAAAATGCCAAATTTGTTCGTGGACGTCCGCCAAGACCTTGTCTATGCATACGTTGGCCATCACGGCTTGTCCGCCCATTTGGAGGGTCAAACGAGCCTCTGGCGCAGCATACGCCTATTTCGATGATTTTCGTGGTGCCATAGCACACCATTTTTTGGGTGATCCCATTCACGCCAAAATGCCAAATTTGTTCGTGGACGCCCACAAGACCTTGTCTATGCATACGGCTGGCCATCACGACTTGTCCGCCCATTTGAGGGTCAAACGAGCCCTGGCGAGCATACGCCATTTCGACGATTTTCGTGGTGCTATAGCACACCATTTTTTGGGTGATCCGGATTCCACACGCCAAAATGCCAAATTTGTTCGTGGACGTCCGCCAAGACCTTGTCTATGCATACGTTTGCCATCACGCTTGTCCGCCCATTTGAGGGTCAAACGGAAGCCCCTGGCGCTGGCATACGCCTATTTCGACGATTTTCGTGGTGCTGATAGCACACCATTTTTTGGGTGATCCAGATTACGACGCCAAAAATGCCAAATTTGTTCGTGGACGCCCGGCCAAGACCTTGTTTCATGCATACTGCTAGCACAATATCACGGCTTGTCCGCCCATTTCGAGGGTCAAACGAGCCCGGCGAGCATACGCCTCATTTCGGACAATTTTCGTGCTGGCAGCACACCATTTTTTGGGTGATCCTGATCTCCGGACGTCAAAATGCCAATTTTGTTCGTGGGACGTCCGCTGGCAAGACCTCGTCCATGCATACGGTTGGCCATTAACACCGGCTTGTCCGGAACCCATTTGGGAGGGTCAAACGAGCGTTCCGGGAAGCTTGAGCATTACGCCTATTTAACGATTTATCGTGGTGCTAAGTGGTAGCACACCATTTTTTGGGTGATCCGATTCCGACGCCAAAACTGCCAAATTTGTTCGGGTGGACGTCCGTCCAAGACCTTGTCTATGGCATACGGTTGGCCATCACGGCTTGTCCGCCCATTTGGAGGGTCAAACGAGCCCAAGAAGCGAGCATACGCCTATTTCGACGATTTTCGTGGTGCTATAGCACACCATTTTTTGGGTGATCCAAATTCGACGCCAAAATGCCAAATTTGTTCGTGGACGTCCGTCAAGACCTTGTCTATGCATACGGTTGGCCATCACGGCTTGTCCGCCCATTTGAGGGTCAAACGAGCCCCGGCGAGCATACGCCTTCATTTCGACGATTTTCGTGGTGCTATAGCACACCATTTTTTGGGTGATCCGATTCGACGCCAAAATGCCAAATTTGTTCGTGGACGTCCGTCAAGACCTTGTCTATGCATTACGGTTGGCCATCACGGCTTGTCCGCCCATTTGGAGGGTCAAACGAGCCCTGGCGCAGCATACGCCTATTTCGACGATTTTCGTAAAGGTGCTATAGCACACCATTTTTTGGGTGATCCGATCTCACGCCAAAATGCCAAATTTGTTCGTGGACGCCCGCTAAGACCTTGTCTATGCATACGGTTGGCCATCACGGCTTGTCCGCCCATTTGAGGGTCAAACGAGCCCTCGCGAGCATACGCCTATTTCGACGATTTTCGTGGTGCTATAGCACACCATTTTTTGGGTGATCCGGATTCGACGCTAAAATGCCAAATTTGTTCGTGGACGTCCGCCAAGACTCTTGTCTATGCATACGGCTGGCCATCACGCTTGTCCGCCCATTTGAGGGTCAAACGAGCCCTGGCGAGCATACGCTTCATTTCGACGATTTTCGTGGTGCTATAGCACACCATTTTTTGGGTGATCCGATTCCGACGTCAAAAATGCCAAATTTGTTCGTGGACGCCCGTCAAGACCTTGTCTATGCATACGGTTGGCCATCACGGCTTGTCCGCCCATTTGAGGGTCAAACGAGCCCTGGCTGAGCATACGCCTATTTCGACGATTTTCGTGGTGCTATAGCACACCATTTTTTGGGTGATCCGATTCACGCCAAAATGCCAAATTTGTTCGTGGACGCCCGTCAAGACCTTGTCTATGCATAATGCGGTTGGCCATCACGGCTTGTCCGCCCATTTGGAGGGTCAAACGAGCCCCGGCGAGCATACGCCCATTTCGACGATTTTCAGGTGCTATAGCACACCATTTTGGGTGATCCAGATTCCGACGCCAAAATGCCAATTTGTTCGTGGACGCCCGCCAAGACCTTGTCTATGCATACGGTTGGCCATCACGGCTTGTCCGCCCATTTGGAGGGTCAAACGAGCCCTGGCAGCATACGCCTATTTCGACGATTTTCGTGGTGCTATAGCACACCATTTTTTGGGTGATCCGGATTCCGACGCCAAAATGCCAAATTTGTTCGTGGATCGCCCCGTCAAGACCTTGTCTATGCATACGGTTGGCCATCACGTGTTTGTCCGCTCCATTTGAGGGTCAAACGAGTCCCTGGCTGAGCATACGCCTCATTTCGACGATTTTCGTGGTGCTATAGCACACCATTTTTGGGTGATCCGATTCCGACGCCAAAAATGCCAAATTTGTTCGCGGACGTCCGCCAAGACCTTGTCTATGCATACGGTTGGCCATCACGGCTTGTCCGCCCATTTGAGGGTCAAACGAGCCCTGGCGAGCATACGCCCCTATTTCGACGATTTTCGTGGTGCTATAGCACACCATTTTTTGGGTGATCCGATTCCGACGCCAAAATGCCAAATTTGTTCGTGGACGTCCGCCAAGACCTTGTCTATGCATACGGTTGGCCATCACGGCTTGTCCGCCCATTTGGAGGGTCAAACGAGCCCCGGCGAGCATACGCCCCATTTCGACGATTTTCGTGTGTGCCATAGCACACCATTTTTTGGGTGATCCGATTCCGACGCCAAAATGCCAAATTTGTTCGTGACGTCCGCCAAGACCTTGTCTATGCATACGGTTGGCCATCACGGCTTGTCCGGGCCCATTTTGAGGGTCAAACGAGCCCCGGCGAGCATACGCCATTTCGACGATTTTCGTGGTGCTATAGCACACCATTTTTTGGGTGATCCGATTCCGACGCTAAAATGCCAAATTTGTTCGTGGACGTCCGTCAAGACCTTGTCTATGCATACGTTGGCCATCACGGCTTGTCCGCCCATTTGAGTGGTCAAACGAGCCCGGCCGAGCATGCATACGCCATTTCGACGATTTTCGTGGTGCTATAGCACACCATTTTTTTGGGTGATCCGGATTCCGACGCCAAAAATGCCAAATTTGTTCGTGGACGTCCGCCAAGACCTTGTCTATGCATACGGTTGGCCATCACGGCTTGTCCGCCCATTTGAGGGTCAAACGAGCCCTGGCGAGCATACGCCTATTTCGACGATTTTCGTGGTGCTATAGCACACCATTTTTTGGGTGATCCGATTCCCGGACGCCAAAATGCCAAATTTGTTCGTGGACGTCCGCCAAGACCTTGTCTATGCATACGCTTGGCCATCACGGCTTGTCCGCCCATTTATTGGAGGGTCAAACGAGCCCTCAAGCGAGCATACGCCTATTTTCGACGATTTTGTGTGCTATAGCACACCATTTTTTGGGTGATCCGGATTCCGACGTCCAAAATGCCAAATTTGTTCGTGGACGTCCGCCAAGACCTTGTCTATGCATACGTTGGCTATCACGGCTTGTCCGCCCATTTGGAGGGTCAAACGAGCCCTGGCGAGCATACGCCATTTCGACGATTTTCGCAGTGCTATAGCACACCATTTTTTGGGTGATCCGGATTCCAACGCCAAAAATGCCAAATTTGTTCGTGGATCGCCCGTCAAGACCTTGTCTATGCATACTTGGCCATCACGGCTTGTCCGCCCATTTGAGGGTCAAACGAGCCCTGGCGTAGCATACGCCATTTCGACGATTGTGCTATAGCACACCATTTTTGGGTGATCCGATTTCGGACGCCAAAATGCCAAATTTGTTCGTGGACGTCCGTCAAGACCTGTCTATGCATTACGGTTGGCTATCACGGCTTGTCCGCCCATTTGGAGGGTCAAACGAGCCCTGGCGGCATACGCCCATTTCGACGATTTTCGTGGTGCTATAGCACACCATTTTTTGGGTGATCCGATTCCGACGCCAAAATGCCAAATTTGTTCGTGGACGTCCGCCAAGACCTTGTCTATGCATACGGTTGGCCATCACGGCTTGTCCGCCCATTTGAGGGTCAAACGAGCCCCGGCGAGCATACGCCCTATTTCGACGATTTTCGTGCTATAGCACACCATTTTTTGGGTGATCCGATTCCGACGCCAAAATGCCAAATTTGTTCGGACGTCCACAAGACCTTGTCTATGCATACTAAGTTGTCCATCACGGCTTGTCCGCCCATTTGGAGGGTCAAACGAGCCCCGCACGAGCATACGCCTATTTCGACGATTGCGCGGTGCTATAGCACACCATTTTTTGGGTGATCCGGATTCGACGCCAAAAATGCCAAATTTGTTCGTGGACGCCCGTCAAGACCTTGTCAATGCATATCGCTGGCCATCACGCTTGTCCGCCCATTTGGAGCGGTCAAACGAGCCCCAAAGCGAGCATACGCCTCTCATTTCGACGATTTTCGTGGTGCTAGTAGCATCACCATTTTTTGGGTGATCCTGATTCGTACGCCAAAATATGCCAAATTTGTCTTCGTGGACGCCCTCCGCAAGACCTTGTCTCATGCATACTGGTTGGCCATCACGGCTTTGTTACCGGCCCATTTGGAGGGTCAAACGTGAGCCCTCAAGCGAGCATACGCCCTCATTTCGACGTGATTTTCGTGGTGCTATAGCAAGCCACCATTTTTTGGGTGCATCCGGATTCGGCGACGCCAAAATGCCAAATTTGTTCGTGGACGTCCCGCTAAGACCTTGTCTATGCATAACGGTTAATATCACGGGCCTGTCCGACCCATTTGAGTGGTCAAACGAGCCCTGGAGCAGCCATACGCCCCATTTCGACGATTTTCGTGGTGCTATAGCACACCATTTTTGGGTGATCCGGATTCTGGACGCCAAAATGCCAATATTTCTTCATGGACGCCCGCCAAGACCTTGTCTATGCATAAGGTTGGCCATCACGCTTGTCCGCCCATTTGGAGGGTCAAACGAGCTCCTCAAGCGAGCCGAAAGATACGCCATTTCCCGGGACGATTTTCGTGGGTGCTATAGCACACCATTTTTTTTGGGTGATCCGATTCCTGGACGCCAAAATGCCAAATTTGTTCTGTGGCACGCCCGCCAAGACTTTGTTCTATGCATACGGTGCTTGCCATCACGGCTCTGTCCTTGTACCCATTTGGAGGGTCAAACGAGCCTCCGGCGAGCATACGCCTCATTTCGATCGACATTTTCGTGGTGCTATAGCACACCATTTTTTGGGAAGGATTCCAGATTCCGGCGTCAAAAATGCCAAATTTGTTCGTGGATTCGGCCGCCAAGACCTTGTCTATGCATACGTGTTGGCTATCACGGCTTCTGTCCGACCCATTTGGAGGGTCAAACGAGCCGCCGGCTAAAGCATAGCCCTATTTCGACGATTTTCGTGGTGCTTATAGCACACCATTTTTTGGGTGATCCGATTCCGACAGCCAAAATGCCAAATTTGTTCGTGGACGCCCGGTCAAGACCTTGTCTATGCATAATGGGTTGGCCATCAATCGCATTTGTCCGCCCATTTGGAGGGTCAAACGAGCCCAATCTGAGCATACGCCATTTCGACGACATTTCTCGCGTGCTTATAGCACACCATTTTTTGAGTGATCCGTATTCCGGACGCCAAAATGCCAAATTTGTTCGTGGACGTCCGTTAAGACCTTTGTCTATGCATACGAAGTTACCATCACGGCTTGTCCGGCCCATTTGGAGGGTCAAACAAGCCCTGGCTTAGCATACGAAAGGTTTATTTTCGACGATTTTCGCGCGCCATAGCACACCATTTTTTGGGTGATCCGTATTCGGACGTCCAAAATGCTAAATTTGTTCGTGGACGTCCGGCTAAGACCTTTGTCTATGCATACGGGTTGGCCATCACGGCTTGTTCCTGCCCATTTGAGGGTCAAACGAAGCCCCAAATGGCAAGCATACGCCCATTTCGACGATTTTCGTGGTGCTTATAGCACACCATTTTTTGGGTGATCCGGATTCCGACGCCAAAATGCCAAATTTGTTCGTGGGATCGTCACACAAGACCTTGTCTATGCATACGGCTAATCACGGCTTGTCCGGCCCATTTGAGAGGGTCAAACGAGCCTCGGGCTTGAGCATACGCCTCATTGACGATTTTCGCGCTGCTATAGCACACACCATTTTTTTGGGTGATCCGGCATCTCCGACGCATCAAAAATGCCAAATTTGTTCGTGGACGCCCACAAGACCTTGCCTATGCATACGGTTGGCCATCACGGCTTGTAACCGACCCATTTCGAGGGTCAAACGAAGCCCTCAAGCGAGCATACGCCTATTTCTCGACGATTTTCGCGCGCTTATAGCACACCATTTTTTGGGTGATCCGATTCCGACGTCAAAAATGCCAAATTTGTTCACAGACGCCCCGCTAAGACCTTGTCTATGGCATACGGCTGGCTATCACGGCTTGTTCTACCATTTGGAGGGTCAAACGAGCTCCGGCGAGCATACGCCTCATTTCGACGATTTT
>JAPXVU010000039.1:0-50273 GCA_027789145.1 Solanum arcanum
TTCGTGGACGTCCCCAAGACGCTGTCTATGCATACGGTTGGCCATCACGGATTTTCCGACCCATTTGGAAGGTCAAACGAGCCCTGGCGAGCATACGCCATTTCTTGGATTTTCGTGGTGCTATTACACACCATTTTTTGGGTGATCGATTCCGACCAAAATGCCAAATTTGTTCGTGGACGCCCGCCAAGACGCTGTCTATGCATACGGTTGGCCATCACGAATTTTTCCGACTCCATTTGGAAGGTCAAACGAGCCCTGGCGCAGCATACGCCATTTCTTGGATTTTCGTAGTTATTACACACCATTTTTTTGGGTGACGGATTCCGACGCCAAAAATGCCAAATTTGTTCAAGGATCGCCCGCCAAGACGCGAAGTCTATGCGATACTGGTATTAACATCACGGATTTTCCGACCCATTTGGAAGGTCAAACGAGCCCTGGCGAGCATACGCCCATTTCTTGAATGACGCATTTTCGCGGTGCTATTACACACCATTTTTTGGGTGGGATCGATTCCACGCCAAAAATGCCAAATTTGTTCGTGGACGCCCACAAGACGCTGTCTATGCATACGTTGGCCATCACGGATTTTCCGACCCATTTGGAAGGTCAAACGAGCCCTGGCGAGCATACGCCATTTCTTCGATTTTCGTAAAGCTATTACACACCATTTTTTGGGTGATCGATTCACGTCAAAAATGCCAAATTTGTTCGTGGATCGTCCGCCAAGACGCTGTCTATGCATACGCCATCACGGATTTTCCGACCCATTTGGAAGGTCAAACGAGCCCCCGCGAGCATACGCCATTTCTGGATTTTCGTGCTATTACACACCATTTTTGGGTGATCGGATTCCGACGCCAAAATGCCAAATTTGTTCGTGGACGTCCGCCAAGACGCTGTCTATGCATACGGTTGGCCATCACGGATTTTCCACCCATTTGAAGGTCAACGAGCTCCGGCGAGCATACGCCTATTTCTGATTTTCGTGGTGCTATTACACACCATTTTGGGTGATCGATTCCGACGCCAAAATGCCAAATTTGTTCGTGGACGCCCACAAGACGCTGTCTATGCATACGGCCATCACGGATTTTCCGACCCATTTGGAAGGTCAAACGAGCCCTGGCTGAGCATACGCCTCATTTCGATTTTCGTGGTGCTATTACACACCATTTTTTGGGTGATCGATTCCACGCCAAAAAATGCCAAATTTGTTCGTGGACGCCCGCTAAGACGCTGTCTATGCATACGGTTGGCCATCACGGATTTTCCGACCCATTTGGAAGGTCAAACGAGCCCTGGTTTGCAGCATACGCCATTTCTTGGATTTTCGTGCTATTACACACCATTTTTTGGGTGATCGGATTCGGACGCCAAAAATGCCAAATTTGTTCGTGGACGCCCGCCAAGACGCTGTCTATGCATACGGTTGGCCATCACGGATTTTCCGACCCATTTGGAAGGTCAAACGAGCCCTGGTTAGCATACGCCATTTCTTGATTTTCGTGGTGCTATTACACACCATTTTTTGGGTGATCGGATTCCGACGCCAAAAATGCCAAATTTGTTCGTGGACGTCCGCCAAGACGCTGTCTATGCATACGGTTGGCCATCACGGATTTTCCGACCCATTTGGAAGGTCAAACGAGCCCTGGCGAGCATACGCCATTTCGGATTTTCGTGGTGCTATTACACACCATTTTTTGGGTGATCGATTCCGACGCCAAAAATGCCAAATTTGTTCGTGGATCGCCCGTCAAGACGCTGTCTATGCATACTTGGCCATCACGGATTTTCCACCCATTTGGAAGGTCAAACGAGCCTGGGCGAGCATACGCCATTTCTTGGATTTTCGTGGTGCTATTACACACCATTTTTTGGGTGATCGATTCCGACGCCAAAAATGCCAAATTTGTTCGTGGGACGTCCGCCAAGACGTTGTCTATGCATACACTGGCCATCACGGATTTTCCGACTCCATTTGGAAGGTCAAACGAGCCCTGGCGAGCATACGCCATTTCTTGGATTTTCGTGGTGCTATTACACACCATTTTTTGGGTGATCGGGATTCCGACGCCAAAATGCCAAATTTGTTCGTGGACGTCCTGGCCAAGACGTTGTCTATGCATACGGTTGGCTATCACGGATTTTCCGACCCATTTGGAAGGTCAAACGAGCCCTGGCGAGCATACGCCATTTCTTGGATTTTCGTGGTGATATTACACACCATTTTTTGGGTGATCGATTCCGACGCCAAAAATGCCAAATTTGTTCGTGATCGTCCGCCAAGACGCTGTCTATGCATACGGTTGGCCATCACGGATTTTCCGACCCATTTGGAAGGTCAAACGAGTTCAAGCTGAGCATACGCCATTTCTTGATTTTCGTGGTGCTATTACACACCATTTTTTGGGTGATCGATTCCGACGCCAAAAATGCTAAATTTGTTCCTGGACGCCCACAAGACGCTGTCTATGCATACGGTTGGCCATCACGGATTTTCCGACCCATTTGGAAGGTCAAACGAGCTCTGCTGCGAGTATACGCTTCTATTTAAGAGTTTGATTTCGTCGTGGTGCTATTACACACCATTTTTTGGGTGATCGGGATTCCTGGACGCCAAAATGCCAAATTTGTTCGCGGATCGCCCGTCAAGACGTCCGTTTGGCGCATACGCGTTGGCCAATATCACGGATTTTCCGACCCATTTGGAAGGTCAAACGAGCTCTCAAGCTGCAGCATACGCCTCATTTCTTGGATTTTCGTGGTGCTATTACACACCATTTTTTGCATCGATTCCGACGCCAAAAATGCCAAATTTGTTCGTGGATCGTCCCACAAGACGCTGGCTATGCATACGGTTGGCCAATACGGCTTTTTCAACCCATTTGGAAGGTCAAACGAGCTCCGGCGAGCATACGCCATTATCGATGATTTTCGTGGTGCTATTACACACCATTTTTTGGGCGATCGATTCCGGACGCCAAAATGCTAAATTTGTTCAGAATATCCGTTAAGACGTCAGTTTGCGCATACGGTTAATATCACGGATTTTTCGAACGATTTGGAAGGTCAAACGAGCTCTAAGCGAGCATACGCCATTTTCTAAATTCTCGCGCGCTATTACACACCATTTTTTGGGTGATCGATTCCGACGCCAAAATGCTAAATTTGTTCGTGGACGCCCGCTTCAAGACGTTGTCTAAGTAATATCGTTGTCCATCACGGCTTTTTCGACCCATTTAGAAGGTCAAACGAGCCCTGGCTAAAGCATACACGCTTCTATTTCGACGCATTTTCGTGGTGCTGTTGCACACCATTTTTTGGGTGATCGATTCCTACGCCAAAATGCCAAATTTGTTCGTGGACGCCCGCCAAGACGCGTTGTTCATGCATACGGTTGGCCATCACGGATTTTCCAACCTATTTGGAAGGTCAAACGAGCCCTGGCGCAGCATACGCCTATTTATTATGGATTTTCGTGGCGCCATTACACACCATTTTTTGGGTGATCGACTCCGACGCCAAAAATGCCAAATTTGTTCGGTGGACGTCCGTCAAGACGCTATCTATGCATACGGGGTTACTATCGCGGCTTTTTCGACCCATTTGGAAGGTCAAACGAGCCCTGGCGCAGCATACGCCATTTCTGACGATTTTCGCGGTGCTATGACACACCATTTTTCGTGAACGGATTCCGGCGTCAAAAATGCCAAATTTGTTTGTGGACGTCTGGGCCAAGACGCTGTCTATTCATACCTGGCCATCACGGATTTTCCGAATCATTCGGAAGGTCAAACGAGCCCCCGGGCGAGCATACGCCCATTTCTTGGATTTTCGTGGTGCTATTACACACCATTTTTTAAATGATCGACCTCGACGCCAAAAATGCCACCATTCAGGACAACCGCCAAGACGCTGTCTATGAATACGGTTGGCCATCACGCCTTTTTCGACCCATTTGCAAGGTCAAACGAGCCTCAAGCGAGCATACGCCTCATTTCGACGATTCTTCGTCGTGCCATTACACACCATTTTAGCGATCGATTCCAACGCCAAAAATGCCAAATTTGTTCGTGGATCGCCCGCCAAGACGCGCTGTCTGGCGCACACGAAGCCATCACGGATTTTCTGACCCATTTGGAAGGTCCAACGAGCCCTGGTTGGCATACGCCATTTCTTGGATTTTCGCGGTGCTATTACACACCATTTTTCGCGTGACGGATTCCGACGCCAAAAATGCCAAATTTGTTCGCGGACGTCCGCCAAGACGCTGTCTATGCATACGGTTGGCCATCACGGCTTTTCCGACCCATTTGGAAGGTCAAACGAAAGCCCCGGTTGCGCATACGCCTATTTCTCGATGATTTTCGTGGTGCTATTACACACCATTTTCAGCGCATCGGGATTCCGACGCTAAAAATACCAAATTTGTTCGTGGACGTCCGTCAAGACGCTGTCTATGGCTAATGGGTTGGCCATCAGCGGATTTTCCGACCTATTTGGAAGGTCAAACGAGCCCCCGGAGCGCAGCATACGCCTATTTCGGGATTTTCGCGGTGCTATTACACACCATTTTTTGGGTACGATCGATTCCGACGCCAAAAATGCCAAATTTGTTCGCGACGTCCGTCAAGACGCTGTTCATGCATGTGCTACTATCACGGCTTTTCCAACCCATTTGGAAGGTCAAACGAGCCCTGGCTTAGTACACGCCATTTCGATTTATTTTCGTGGTGCTATTACACACCATTTTTTGGGCGACGGATTCCGACGCCAAAAATGCCAAATTTGTTCAGAACATCCGCCAAGACGCTGTCTATGCATACGGTTGGCCATCATGGATTTTCCGACCCATTTCAAGGTCAAACGAAAGCCCCGCCAGCATACGCCATATATTTCTTGATTTTCGTAGTGCTATTACACACACACCATTTTTGGGTGGACGGGATTCCGACATCAAAAAATGCTAAATTTGTTCGCGACGCCCGCCAAGACGCTGTCTATGCATACCGTTACATCGCGCTTTTTTTGACCCATTTGGAAGGTCAAACGAGCTCCTGGCTGCAGCATATGCCTCATTTCTTGGATTTTCGTGGCGCCATTACACACCATTTTTAGTTATCGATTCCGACGCCAAAAATGCTAAATTTAATTCGCGATCGGTCCGCCATGTCGCTGTCTATGCGCTACGGTTGGCCATCACGGCTTTTTCGACCCATTTGGAAGGTCAAACGAGCCCTTTGCCGAGCATACGCCATTTCGACGATTTTCGCGGTGCTATTACACACCATTTCGTGATCGGGATTCCGGACGCCAAAAATGCTAAATTTTGTTCGCGACGCCCGGTCAAGACGTCGGTTTGCGCATACGTGTTGGCCATCACGGATTTTCCGACTCCATTTGGAAGGTCAAACAAGCCCTGGCCAGCATACGCCTATTTCGACGACATTTTCGTGGTGCTATTACACACCATTTTTTGGGTGATCGATTCGGACGCCAAAATGCAAAATTTGTTCGTGGACGTCCGCCAAGACGCTGTCTATGCATACGGTTGGCTATTACGGATTTTCCGACCCATTTGGAAGGTCAAACGAGCCCTGGCGAGCATACGCCATTTCTTGGATTTTCGTGGTGCTATTACACACCATTTTTTGGGTGATCGATTCCGACGCCAAAATGCCAAATTTGTTCGTGGACGTCCACAAGACGCTGTCTATGCATACGGTTGGCCATCACGGATTTTCCGACCCATTTGGAAGGTCAAACGAGCCCTGGCGAGCATACGCCATTTCTTGGATTTTCGTGGTGCTATTACACACCATTTTTTGGGTGATCGATTCCGACGCCAAAAATGCCAAATTTGTTCGTGGATCGCCCGCCAAGACGCTGTCTATGCATACGGTTGGCCATCACGGATTTTCCGACCCATTTGGAAGGTCAAACGAGCCCTCGGTTAGCATACGCCATTTCTGGATTTTCGTACTGCTATTACACACCATTTTTTGGGTGATCGACCTTCGACGCCGTAAAATGCCAAATTTGTTCAAAGTGGACGTCTGCCAAGACGCGTCTATGGCATACGGGGTTGGCCATCACGGATTTTTCCTCGACCCATTTGGAAGGTCAAACGAGCCCCCTGGCGTAGCATATCGCCCCATTTCTTGGATTTTCGTGGTGCTATTACACACCATTTTTTGGGTGGATCGGGATCTCCGACGCCAAAAATGCCAAATTTGTTCGGTGGATCGTCCTGGCTGCCAAGACGTTGTCTATGCATACGGCTGGCCATCACGGATTTTCCACCCATTTGGAAGGTCAAACGAGCCTCCTGGCTGCAGCATACGCTCTTATTTCTTGATTTTCGTGGCGCTATTACACACCATTTTTTGGGTGATCGATTCCGACGCCAAAAATGCCAAATTTGTTCGTGGATCGTCCGCCAAGACGCTGTCTATGCATACCGCACATCACGGATTTTCCGACCCATTTGGAAGGTCAAACGAGCCCTGCGAGCATACGCCTATTTCTTGGATTTTCGTGGTGCTATTACACACCATTTTTTGGGTGATCGGATTCCGACGCCAAAATGCCAAATTTGTTCGTGGATCGCCCGTCAAGACGCTGTCTATGCATACGGTTGGCTATCACGGATTTTCCGACCCATTTGGAAGGTCAAACGAGCTCCTGGCTGCAGCATACGCCTCATTTCTGGATTTTCGTGGTGCTATTACACACCATTTTTTGGGTGATCGATTCCGACGCCAAAATGCCAAATTTGTTCGTGATCGTCCGCCAAGACGCTGTCTATGCATACGGTTGGCCATCACGGATTTTCCGACCCATTTGAAGGTCAAACGAGCCCTGGCGAGCATACGCCATTTCTTGGATTTCGTCGTGCTATTACACACCATTTTTTGGGTGATCGGATTCCGACGCCAAAAATGCCAAATTTGTTCGTGGACGTCCACAAGACGCTGTTCATGCATACGTTGGCCATCACGGATTTTCCGACCCATTTGGAAGGTCAAACGAGCCCTCAAGCGAGCATACGCCATTTCTTGATTTTCGCGGTGCTATTACACACCATTTTTTGGGTGATCGATTCCGACGCCAAAATGCCAAATTTGTTCGTGGATCGCCCACAAGACGCTGTCTATGCATACGGTTGGCCATCACGGATTTTCCGACCCATTTGGAAGGTCAAACGAGCCCTGGCGAGCATACGCCATTTCTGATTTTCAGGTGCTATTACACACCATTTTTTGGGTGATCGATTCCGACGCCAAAATGCCAAATTTGTTCGTGGACGTCCGCCAAGACGCTGTCTATGCATACGGTTAATCACGGATTTTCCGACCCATTTGGAAGGTCAAACGAGCCCTGGCGAGCATACGCTCATTTCTTGGATTTTCGTGGTGCTATTACACACCATTTTTTGGGTGATCGATTCCGACGCCAAAATGCCAAATTTGTTCGTGGACGTCCGCCAAGACGCTGTCTATGCATACGGTTGGCCATCACGGATTTTCCGACCCATTTGGAAGGTCAAACGAGCCCTGGCGAGCATACGCCATTTCTTGGATTTTCGTGGTGCTATTACACACCATTTTTTGGGTGATCGATTCACGCCAAAATGCCAAATTTGTTCGTGGACGTCCACAAGACGCTGTCTATGCATACGGTTGGCCATCACGGATTTTCCGACCCATTTGAAGGTCAAACGAGCCCTGGCGAGCATACGCCATTTCTTGGATTTTCGTGGTGCTATTACACACCATTTTTTGGGTGATCGATTCCGACGTCAAAAATGCCAAATTTGTTCGGACGCCCGCCAAGACGTTGTCTATGCATACGTTGGCCATCACGGATTTTCCGACCCATTTGGAAGGTCAAACGAGCTCCTGGCGAGCATACGCCATTTCTTGATTTTCGTGGTGCTATTACACACCATTTTTTGGGTGATCGGATTCGGACGCCAAAATGCTAAATTTGTTCGTGGATCGCCCGTCAAGACGTTGTCTATGCATACCGTTGGCCATCACGGATTTTCCACCCATTTAAGGTCAAACGAGCCCTGGCGAGCATACGCCATTTCTTGGATTTTCGTGGTGCTATTACACACCATTTTTTGGGTGATCGATTCCGACGCCAAAATGCCAAATTTGTTCGTGGACGTCCGTCAAGACGTTGTCTATGCATACGGTTGGCCATCACGGATTTTCCGACCCATTTGGAAGGTCAAACGAGCCCCGGCGAGCATACGCCATTTCTTGGATTTTCGTGGTGCTATTACACACCATTTTTTGGGTGATCGATTCCGACGCCAAAATGCCAAATTTGTTCGTGGACGTCCGTTTCAAGACGCTGTCTATGCATACGGTTGGCCATCACGGATTTTTCCGACCCATTTGGAAGGTCAACGAGCCCGGTGGCGAGCATACGCCATTTCTTGATTTTCGTGGTGCTATTACACACCATTTTTTGGGTGATCGATTCCGACGCCAAAATGCCAAATTTGTTCGTGGATCGCCCGTCAAGACGCTGTCTATGCATACGTTGGCCATCACGGATTTTCCGACCCATTTGGAAGGTCAAACGAGCCCTGGCGAGCATACGCCATTTCTTGATTTTCGTGGTGCTATTACACACCATTTTTTGGGTGATCGATTCCGACGCCAAAAATGCCAAATTTGTTCGTGGACGCCCACAAGACGCTTGTTCATGCATACGGTTGGCCATCACGGATTTTCCACCCATTTGGAAGGTCAAACGAGCCCCGGCGAGCATACGCCATTTCTTGATTTTCGTGGTGCTATTACACACCATTTTTTGGGTGATCGGGATTCCGACGCCAAAAATGCCAAATTTGTTCGTGGATCGTCCGCCAAGACGCTGTCTATGCATACGTTGGCCATCACGGATTTTCCGACCCATTTGGAAGGTCAAACGAGCCCTGGCAGAGTATACGCCATTTCTTGGATTTTCGTAGTACTATTACACACCATTTTTTGGGTGATCGGATTCCGACGCCAAAATGCCAATTTGTTCGTGGATCGTCCGCCAAGACGTTGTCTATGCATACGGGTTGGCTATCACGGATTTTCTCCGGGAACCCATTTGAAGGTCAAAACGAGCCCTGGTTTGAAGACATACGCCCCTCATTTCTTGGATTTTCGCTGCATGTGCTATTACACACCATTTTTTGGGTGATCGGATTCCGGACGCCAAAAATGCTAAATTTGTTCTGTGCGATCGCCCACTAAGACGCTGTCTATGCATACGCTTGGCCATCACGGATTTTCCGACCCATTTGGAAGGTCAAACGCAGCTCCTGGGCGAGCATACGCCTTCATTTCTGATTTTCGTGGTGCTATTACACACCATTTTTGGTGATCGGGATTCCGACGTCCAAAATGCCAAATTTGTTCGTGGGACATCCGGCCAAGACGCTGTCTATGCATTACGGTTGGCCATCACGGATTTTCCGACCCATTTGGAAGGTCAAACGAGCCCTGGTTATGGAAGACTATACGCTTCATTTCTTGGATTTTCGTGGTGCTATTACACACCATTTTTTGGGTGATCGATTCCGACGCCAAAATGCACTAAATTTGTTCGCGGACGTCCGTCAAGACGCTATGTCTATGCATACGGTTGGCCAATATCACGGATTTTTCGACCATTAGCTTGGAAGGTCAAACGAGCCCTGGTCCAGCATACGCCTTATTTCTTGATTTTCGTGGTGCTATTACACACCATTTTTTGGGTGATCGGGAATTCGGACGCCAAAAATGCTAAATTTGTTCGTGGATCGCTCCGCCAAGACGTTGTCTATGCATAACGCGTGTGGCCATCACGGATTTTCCGACCCATTTGAAGGTCAAACGAGCCCTCGCTGAGCATACGCCTATTTTTGATTTTCGTAAAGGTGCTATTACACACCATTTTTTGGGTGACTCGGACTCCGACGCCAAAAATGCCAAATTTGTTCGTGGATCGGTCCGTCAAGACGTTGTCTATGACATTACCACGGTTGGCCATCACGGATTTTCTCCGACCCATTTGGAAGGTCAAACGAAGCCTCGGCGGAGCATACGCTTCTCTACTTTCTGGATTTTCGTGGTGCTATTACACACCATTTTTTGGGTGCGATCGGATTCCGACGCCAAAAATGCCAAATTTGTTCGTGGATCGCCCGGTCAAGACGTTGTCTATGGCGCGCATACGGCTGGCCATCATCACGGGATTTTCCAACCCCATTTGGAAGGTCAAACGAGTCTCAAGCGAGCATACGCCTTCATTTCTGATTTTCGTGGTGCTATTACACACACCATTTTTTGGGTGATCGGATTCCGACGCCAAAATGCCAACGATTTGTTCGTGGATCGTCCGTCAAGACGCGCTTTGTCTATGCATAACGGATTGGCCATCACGGATTTTCTCCGACTCCATTTGGAAGGTCAAACGAGCTCTGGCTGAAAGCATACGCCCTCATTTCTTCGATTTTCGTGCAGCATTACACACCATTTTTTGGGTGGATTGGGATTCCGACGCCAAAATGCCAAATTTGTTCGTGGATCGTCCGCCAAGACGCCTAGTCTATGCATAACCGGGTTGGCACATCACGGATTTTCTCCGACCCATTTCGAAGGTCAAATCGAGCTCCTGGCGTAGCATAACGCTTCTCTATTTCTTGGATTTTCGTGGTGCGTTATTACACACCATTTTGGGTGACTCGGGATTCCGACGCCAAAAATGCCAAATTTGTTCGTGGACATCCGTCTTTCAAGACGCTGTTCATGCATACGGTTGGCCATCACGGATTTTCCTCTCGACCCATTTGGAAGGTCAAACGAGCTCTCTGGCTGTTAGCATACGCTCATTTTCGGATTTTCATGGTGCTATTACACACCATTTTTGGGTGATCGGATTCTCGAATGGCCAAAATGCCAAATTTGTTCGTGGATCGTCCGTCGCCAAGACGCTGTCTATGCATGCCACTACTGGCCATCACGGATTTTCTCCGACCCATTTCGAAGGCCTTCAAACGAGCCCTCAAGCGAGCATACGCCTCTATTTCTTGGATTTTCGTGGTGCTATTACACACCATTTTTTTGGTGATCGGATTCGGCGTCCAAAATGTTAAATTTGTTCGTGGATCGCCCGCCAAGACGCTGTCTATGCATACGTTGGCCATTATCACGGATTTCTCCGCGACCCATTTGGAAGGTCAAACGAGCCCTGGTTAGAGCATACGCCCTATTTCTTGGATTTTCGCGGTGCTATTACACACCATTTTTTGGGTGATCGATTCCGACACAAAATGCTAAATTTGTTCGTGGATACCGCCAAGACGCTATCTATGCAGTTACCGTTGGCTATCACGGATTTTCCGACCCATTTGGCAGGTCAAACGAGCCTCAAGCGAGCATACGCCATTTCTTGGATTTTCAGTGGTATTATTACACACCATTTTTTGGGTGATCGGGATTCCGATCAAAAATGCTAAATTTATTCGTGGATGTCCGCCAAGACGTTGTTCATGGCTACGGTTACCATCACGGATTTTTCTCCGACCCATTTGGAAGGTCAAACGAAGCCCTGGTTGCGAGCATACGCCATTTCTGGATTCTCGCGGTGCTATTACACACCATTTTTTGGGTGATCGGGATTCTCGACGCCAAAAATGCTAAATTTGTTCGTGGATCGTCCGTCAAGACGCTGTCTATGGCTACGGGTTGGCTATCACGGGATTTTCAAACCCATTTCAGCGTCAAACGAAACTCAAGCGAGCATACGCCTCATTTCTCGATTTTCGCGGTGCTATTACACACCATTTTTTGGGTGATCGACTCGGACGCCAAAATGCCAAATTTGTTCGTGGATCGTCCCACAAGATGCTGTCTTTATGCATACGGATTATTATCACGGATTTTCCGACCCATTTGGAAGGTCAAACGAGCCCTCGCCGGCATACGCCTATTTCTTGGATTTTCGTAGCGCTATTACACACCATTTTTTGGGTGATCGATTCCGGACGCAAAAATGCCAAATTTGTTCGTGGACGCCCGCTAAGACGCTATTCGTGGCTACGGTTGACAATATCACGGACGCCCACCACTTTGGAAGGTCAAACGAGCTCCTGCCGAGCATACGCCTCATTTCTTTCGGATTTTCGTGGTGCTATTACACACCATTTTTTGGGTGATCGGACCCGACGCCAAAATGCCAAATTTGTTCGCGGGACGTCCGCCAACACGCTGTCTATGCATACGGTTACATCACGGATTTTCCGACCGACGAAGGTCAAACGAGCCCCGGCGAGCATACGCCATTTCTTGGATTTTCGTGGTGCTATTACACACCATTTTTTGGGTGATCGATTCCGACGCCAAAATGCCAAATTTGTTCGTGGATCGTCCGCCAAGACGCTGTCTATGCATACGGTTGGCCATCACGGATTTTCCGACCCATTTGGAAGGTCAAACGAGCCCTGGCGAGCATACGCCATTTCTTGGATTTTCGTGGTGCTATTACACACCATTTTTTGGGTGATCGATTCCGACGCCAAAATGCCAAATTTGTTCGTGGACGTCCGCCAAGACGCTGTCTATGCATACGGTTGGCCATCACGGATTTTCCGACCCATTTGGAAGGTCAAACGAGCCCTGGCGAGCATACGCCATTTCTTGGATTTTCGTGGTGCTATTACACACCATTTTTTGGGTGATCGATTCCGACGCCAAAATGCCAAATTTGTTCGTGGACGCCCACAAGACGCTGTCTATGCATACGGTTGGCCATCACGGATTTTCCGACCCATTTGGAAGGTCAAACGAGCCCTGGCGAGCATACGCCATTTCTTGGATTTTCGTGGTGCTATTACACACCATTTTTTGGGTGATCGATTCCGACGCCAAAAATGCCAAATTTGTTCGTGGACGTCCACAAGACGCTGTCTATGCATACGGTTGGCCATCACGGATTTTCCGACCCATTTGGAAGGTCAAACGAGCCCTGGCGAGCATACGCCATTTCTTGATTTTCGTGGTGCTATTACACACCATTTTTTGGGTGATCGATTCCGACGCCAAAATGCCAAATTTGTTCGTGGACGTCCGCCAAGACGCTGTCTATGCATACGGTTGGCCATCACGGATTTTCCGACCCATTTGGAAGGTCAAACGAGCCCTGGCGAGCATACGCCATTTCTTGGATTTTCGTGGTGCTATTACACACCATTTTTTGGGTGATCGATTCCGACGCCAAAAATGCCAAATTTGTTCGTGGACGTCCGCCAAGACGCTGTCTATGCATACGGTTGGCCATCACGGATTTTCCGACCCATTTGGAAGGTCAAACGAGCCCTGGCGAGCATACGCCATTTCTTGATTTTCGTGGTGCTATTACACACCATTTTTTGGGTGATCGATTCCGACGCCAAAAATGCCAAATTTGTTCGTGGACGTCCGCCAAGACGCTGTCTATGCATACGGTTGGCCATCACGGATTTTCCGACCCATTTGGAAGGTCAAACGAGCCCTGGCGAGCATACGCCATTTCTTGATTTTCGTGGTGCTATTACACACCATTTTTTGGGTGATCGATTCCGACGCCAAAATGCCAAATTTGTTCGTGGACGCCCGCCAAGACGCTGTCTATGCATACGGTTGGCCATCACGGATTTTCCGACCCATTTGGAAGGTCAAACGAGCCCTGGCGAGCATACGCCATTTCTTGGATTTTCGTGGTGCTATTACACACCATTTTTTGGGTGATCGATTCCGACGCCAAAATGCCAAATTTGTTCGTGGACGTCCGCCAAGACGCTGTCTATGCATACGGTTGGCCATCACGGATTTTCCGACCCATTTGGAAGGTCAAACGAGCCCTGGCGAGCATACGCCATTTCTGGATTTTCGTGGTGCTATTACACACCATTTTTTGGGTGATCGATTCCGACGCCAAAATGCCAAATTTGTTCGTGGACGTCCGCCAAGACGCTGTCTATGCATACGGTTGGCCATCACGGATTTTCCGACCCATTTGGAAGGTCAAACGAGCCCTGGCGAGCATACGCCATTTCTGGATTTTCGTGGTGCTATTACACACCATTTTTTGGGTGATCGATTCCGACGCCAAAATGCCAAATTTGTTCGTGGACGCCCGCCAAGACGCTGTCTATGCATACGGTTGGCCATCACGGATTTTCCGACCCATTTGGAAGGTCAAACGAGCCCTGGCGAGCATACGCCATTTCTGGATTTTCGTGGTGCTATTACACACCATTTTTTGGGTGATCGATTCCGACGCCAAAATGCCAAATTTGTTCGTGGACGTCCGCCAAGACGCTGTCTATGCATACGGTTGGCCATCACGGATTTTCCGACCCATTTGGAAGGTCAAACGAGCCCTGGCGAGCATACGCCATTTCTTGATTTTCGTGGTGCTATTACACACCATTTTTTGGGTGATCGATTCCGACGCCAAAAATGCCAAATTTGTTCGTGGACGTCCGCCAAGACGCTGTCTATGCATACGGTTGGCCATCACGGATTTTCCGACCCATTTGGAAGGTCAAACGAGCCCTGGCGAGCATACGCCATTTCTTGGATTTTCGTGGTGCTATTACACACCATTTTTTGGGTGATCGATTCCGACGCCAAAAATGCCAAATTTGTTCGTGGACGCCCGCCAAGACGCTGTCTATGCATACGGTTGGCCATCACGGATTTTCCGACCCATTTGGAAGGTCAAACGAGCCCTGGCGAGCATACGCCATTTCTTGATTTTCGTGGTGCTATTACACACCATTTTTTGGGTGATCGATTCCGACGCCAAAAATGCCAAATTTGTTCGTGGACGCCCGCCAAGACGCTGTCTATGCATACGGTTGGCCATCACGGATTTTCCGACCCATTTGGAAGGTCAAACGAGCCCGGCGAGCATACGCCATTTCTTGGATTTTCGTGGTGCTATTACACACCATTTTTTGGGTGATCGATTCCGACGCCAAAATGCCAAATTTGTTCGTGGACGTCCGCCAAGACGCTGTCTATGCATACGGTTGGCCATCACGGATTTTCCGACCCATTTGGAAGGTCAAACGAGCCCTGGCGAGCATACGCCATTTCTTGGATTTTCGTGGTGCTATTACACACCATTTTTTGGGTGATCGATTCCGACGCCAAAAATGCCAAATTTGTTCGTGGACGTCCGCCAAGACGCTGTCTATGCATACGGTTGGCCATCACGGATTTTCCGACCCATTTGGAAGGTCAAACGAGCCCTGGCGAGCATACGCCATTTCTTGATTTTCGTGGTGCTATTACACACCATTTTTTGGGTGATCGATTCCGACGCCAAAAATGCCAAATTTGTTCGTGGACGCCCACAAGACGCTGTCTATGCATACGGTTGGCCATCACGATTTTTCCGACCCATTTGGAAGGTCAAACGAGCCTCGGCGAGCATACGCCATTTCTTGATTTTCGTGGTGCTATTACACACCATTTTTTGGGTGATCGATTCCGACGCCAAAATGCCAAATTTGTTCGTGGACGCCCGCCAAGACGCTGTCTATGCATACGGTTGGCCATCACGGATTTTCCGACCCATTTGGAAGGTCAAACGAGCCCTGGCGAGCATACGCCATTTCTGGATTTTCGTGGTGCTATTACACACCATTTTTTGGGTGATCGATTCCGACGCCAAAAATGCCAAATTTGTTCGTGGACGCCCGCCAAGACGCTGTCTATGCATACGGTTGGCCATCACGGATTTTCCGACCCATTTGAAGGTCAAACGAGCCCTGGCGAGCATACGCCATTTCTTGGATTTTCGTGGTGCTATTACACACCATTTTTTGGGTGATCGATTCCGACGCCAAAAATGCCAAATTTGTTCGTGGACGCCCGCCAAGACGCTGTCTATGCATACGGTTGGCCATCACGGATTTTCCGACCCATTTGGAAGGTCAAACGAGCCCTGGCGAGCATACGCCATTTCTTGATTTTCGTGGTGCTATTACACACCATTTTTTGGGTGATCGATTCCGACGCCAAAAATGCCAAATTTGTTCGTGGACGCCCGCCAAGACGCTGTCTATGCATACGGTTGGCCATCACGGATTTTCCGACCCATTTGAAGGTCAAACGAGCCCTGGCGAGCATACGCCATTTCTTGATTTTCGTGGTGCTATTACACACCATTTTTTGGGTGATCGATTCCGACGCCAAAATGCCAAATTTGTTCGTGGACGTCCGCCAAGACGCTGTCTATGCATACGGTTGGCCATCACGGATTTTCCGACCCATTTGGAAGGTCAAACGAGCCCCTGGCGAGCATACGCCATTTCTTGATTTTCGTGGTGCTATTACACACCATTTTTTGGGTGATCGATTCCGACGCCAAAATGCCAAATTTGTTCGTGGACGCCCGCCAAGACGCTGTCTATGCATACGGTTGGCCATCACGGATTTTCCGACCCATTTGGAAGGTCAAACGAGCCCTGGCGAGCATACGCCATTTCTTGATTTTCGTGGTGCTATTACACACCATTTTTTGGGTGATCGATTCCGACGCCAAAATGCCAAATTTGTTCGTGGACGTCCGCCAAGACGCTGTCTATGCATACGGTTGGCCATCACGGATTTTCCGACCCATTTGGAAGGTCAAACGAGCCCTGGCGAGCATACGCCATTTCTTGGATTTTCGTGGTGCTATTACACACCATTTTTTGGGTGATCGATTCCGACGCCAAAATGCCAAATTTGTTCGTGGACGCCCACAAGACGCTGTCTATGCATACGGTTGGCCATCACGGATTTTCCGACCCATTTGGAAGGTCAAACGAGCCCTGGCGAGCATACGCCATTTCTTGATTTTCGTGGTGCTATTACACACCATTTTTTGGGTGATCGATTCCGACGCCAAAATGCCAAATTTGTTCGTGGACGTCCGCCAAGACGCTGTCTATGCATACGGTTGGCCATCACGGATTTTCCGACCCATTTGGAAGGTCAAACGAGCCCTGGCGAGCATACGCCATTTCTTGGATTTTCGTGCTATTACACACCATTTTTTGGGTGATCGATTCCGACGCCAAAAATGCCAAATTTGTTCGTGGACGCCCACAAGACGCTGTCTATGCATACGGTTGGCCATCACGGATTTTCCGACCCATTTGGAAGGTCAAACGAGCCCTGGCGAGCATACGCCATTTCTTGGATTTTCGTGGTGCTATTACACACCATTTTTTGGGTGATCGGATTCACGCCAAAATGCCAAATTTGTTCGTGGACGTCCGCCAAGACGCTGTCTATGCATACGGTTGGCCATCACGGATTTTCCGACCCATTTGGAAGGTCAAACGAGCCCTGGCGAGCATACGCCATTTCTGGATTTTCGTGGTGCTATTACACACCATTTTTTGGGTGATCGATTCCGACGCCAAAATGCCAAATTTGTTCGTGGATCGTCCGCCAAGACGCTGTCTATGCATACGGTTGGCCATCACGGATTTTCCGACCCATTTGGAAGGTCAAACGAGCCCTGGCGAGCATACGCCATTTATGGATTTTCGTGGTGCTATTACACACCATTTTTTGGGTGATCGATTCCGACGCCAAAATGCCAAATTTGTTCGTGGACGCCCGCCAAGACGCTGTCTATGCATACGGTTGGCCATCACGGATTTTCCGACCCATTTGGAAGGTCAAACGAGCCCTGGCGAGCATACGCCATTTCTTGGATTTTCGTGGTGCTATTACACACCATTTTTTGGGTGATCGATTCCGACGCCAAAAATGCCAAATTTGTTCGTGGATCGCCCGCCAAGACGCTGTCTATGCATACGGTTGGCCATCACGGATTTTCCGACCCATTTGAAGGTCAAACGAGCCCTGGCGAGCATACGCCATTTCTTGGATTTTCGTGGTGCTATTACACACCATTTTTTGGGTGATCGATTCCGACGCCAAAATGCCAAATTTGTTCGTGGACGTCCGCCAAGACGCTGTCTATGCATACGGTTGGCCATCACGGATTTTCCGACCCATTTGGAAGGTCAAACGAGCCCTGGCGAGCATACGCCATTTCTGGATTTTCGTGGTGCTATTACACACCATTTTTTGGGTGATCGATTCCGACGCCAAAATGCCAAATTTGTTCGTGGACGCCCGCCAAGACGCTGTCTATGCATACGGTTGGCCATCACGGATTTTCCGACCCATTTGGAAGGTCAAACGAGCCTCAAGCGAGCATACGCCATTTCTTGGATTTTCGTGGTGCTATTACACACCATTTTTTGGGTGATCGATTCCGACGCCAAAATGCCAAATTTGTTCGTGGACGCCCGCCAAGACGCTGTCTATGCATACGGTTGGCCATCACGGATTTTCCGACCCATTTGGAAGGTCAAACGAGCCCTCGGCGAGCATACGCCATTTCTTGATTTTCGTGGTGCTATTACACACCATTTTTTGGGTGATCGATTCCGACGCCAAAAATGCCAAATTTGTTCGTGGACGTCCGCCAAGACGCTGTCTATGCATACGGTTGGCCATCACGGATTTTCCGACCCATTTGGAAGGTCAAACGAGCCTGGCGAGCATACGCCATTTCTTGGATTTTCGTGGTGCTATTACACACCATTTTTTGGGTGATCGATTCCGACGCCAAAATGCCAAATTTGTTCGTGGATCGCCCGCCAAGACGCTGTCTATGCATACGGTTGGCCATCACGGATTTTCCGACCCATTTGGAAGGTCAAACGAGCCCTGGCGAGCATACGCCATTTCTGGATTTTCGTGGTGCTATTACACACCATTTTTTGGGTGATCGATTCCGACGCCAAAATGCCAAATTTGTTCGTGATCGCCCGCCAAGACGCTGTCTATGCATACGGTTGGCCATCACGGATTTTCCGACCCATTTGGAAGGTCAAACGAGCCCTGGCGAGCATACGCCATTTCTTGATTTTCGTGGTGCTATTACACACCATTTTTTGGGTGATCGATTCCGACGCCAAAAATGCCAAATTTGTTCGTGGATCGCCCACAAGACGCTGTCTATGCATACGGTTGGCCATCACGGATTTTCCGACCCATTTGGAAGGTCAAACGAGCCCTGGCGAGCATACGCCATTTCTTGGATTTTCGTGGTGCTATTACACACCATTTTTTGGGTGATCGATTCCGACGCCAAAATGCCAAATTTGTTCGTGGACGTCCGCCAAGACGCTGTCTATGCATACGGTTGGCCATCACGGATTTTCCGACCCATTTGGAAGGTCAAACGAGCCCTGGCGAGCATACGCCATTTCTTGGATTTTCGTGGTGCTATTACACACCATTTTTTGGGTGATCGATTCCGACGCCAAAATGCCAAATTTGTTCGTGGACGTCCGCCAAGACGCTGTCTATGCATACGGTTGGCCATCACGGATTTTCCGACCCATTTGGAAGGTCAAACGAGCCCAAAGCATACGCCATTTCTTGGATTTTCGTGGTGCTATTACACACCATTTTTTGGGTGATCGATTCCGACGCCAAAATGCCAAATTTGTTCGTGGATCGCCCACAAGACGCTGTCTATGCATACGGTTGGCCATCACGGATTTTCCGACCCATTTGGAAGGTCAAACGAGCCCTGGCGAGCATACGCCATTTCTTGGATTTTCGTGGTGCTATTACACACCATTTTTTGGGTGATCGATTCCGACGCCAAAATGCCAAATTTGTTCGTGGACGTCCGCCAAGACGCTGTCTATGCATACGGTTGGCCATCACGGATTTTCCGACCCATTTGGAAGGTCAAACGAGCCTCAAGCGAGCATACGCCATTTCTTGGATTTTCGTGGTGCTATTACACACCATTTTTTGGGTGATCGATTCCGACGCCAAAATGCCAAATTTGTTCGTGGACGTCCGCCAAGACGCTGTCTATGCATACGGTTGGCCATCACGGATTTTCCGACCCATTTGGAAGGTCAAACGAGCCCTGGCGAGCATACGCCATTTCTTGGATTTTCGTGGTGCTATTACACACCATTTTTTGGGTGATCGATTCCGACGCCAAAATGCCAAATTTGTTCGTGGACGTCCGCCAAGACGCTGTCTATGCATACGGTTGGCCATCACGGATTTTCCGACCCATTTGAAGGTCAAACGAGCCCTGGCGAGCATACGCCATTTCTTGGATTTTCGTGGTGCTATTACACACCATTTTTTGGGTGATCGATTCCGACGCCAAAATGCCAAATTTGTTCGTGGACGCCCGCCAAGACGCTGTCTATGCATACGGTTGGCCATCACGGATTTTCCGACCCATTTGGAAGGTCAAACGAGCCCTCAAGCGAGCATACGCCATTTCTTGATTTTCGTGGTGCTATTACACACCATTTTTTGGGTGATCGATTCCGACGCCAAAATGCCAAATTTGTTCGTGGACGTCCGCCAAGACGCTGTCTATGCATACGGTTGGCCATCACGGATTTTCCGACCCATTTGGAAGGTCAAACGAGCCCTGGCGAGCATACGCCATTTCTTGATTTTCGTGGTGCTATTACACACCATTTTTTGGGTGATCGATTCCGACGCCAAAAATGCCAAATTTGTTCGTGGACGTCCGCCAAGACGCTGTCTATGCATACGGTTGGCCATCACGGATTTTCCGACCCATTTGGAAGGTCAAACGAGCCCTGGCGAGCATACGCCATTTCTTGGATTTTCGTGGTGCTATTACACACCATTTTTTGGGTGATCGATTCCGACGCCAAAATGCCAAATTTGTTCGTGGACGTCCGCCAAGACGCTGTCTATGCATACGGTTGGCCATCACGGATTTTCCGACCCATTTGGAAGGTCAAACGAGCCCTGGCGAGCATACGCCATTTCTTGATTTTCGTGGTGCTATTACACACCATTTTTTGGGTGATCGATTCCGACGCCAAAATGCCAAATTTGTTCGTGGACGTCCACAAGACGCTGTCTATGCATACGGTTGGCCATCACGGATTTTCCGACCCATTTGGAAGGTCAAACGAGCCCTGGCGAGCATACGCCATTTCTTGGATTTTCGTGGTGCTATTACACACCATTTTTTGGGTGATCGATTCCGACGCCAAAAATGCCAAATTTGTTCGTGGACGTCCGCCAAGACGCTGTCTATGCATACGGTTGGCCATCACGGATTTTCCGACCCATTTGGAAGGTCAAACGAGCCCTGGCGAGCATACGCCATTTCTTGGATTTTCGTGGTGCTATTACACACCATTTTTTGGGTGATCGATTCCGACGCCAAAATGCCAAATTTGTTCGTGGACGCCCGCCAAGACGCTGTCTATGCATACGGTTGGCCATCACGGATTTTCCGACCCATTTGGAAGGTCAAACGAGCCCTGGCGAGCATACGCCATTTCTTGGATTTTCGTGGTGCTATTACACACCATTTTTTGGGTGATCGATTCCGACGCCAAAAATGCCAAATTTGTTCGTGGACGTCCGCCAAGACGCTGTCTATGCATACGGTTGGCCATCACGGATTTTCCGACCCATTTGGAAGGTCAAACGAGCCCTGGCGAGCATACGCCATTTCTTGGATTTTCGTGGTGCTATTACACACCATTTTTTGGGTGATCGATTCCGACGCCAAAATGCCAAATTTGTTCGTGGACGTCCGCCAAGACGCTGTCTATGCATACGGTTGGCCATCACGGATTTTCCGACCCATTTGGAAGGTCAAACGAGCCCTGGCGAGCATACGCCATTTCTGGATTTTCGTGGTGCTATTACACACCATTTTTTGGGTGATCGATTCCGACGCCAAAATGCCAAATTTGTTCGTGGACGTCCGCCAAGACGCTGTCTATGCATACGGTTGGCCATCACGGATTTTCCGACCCATTTGGAAGGTCAAACGAGCCCTGGCGAGCATACGCCATTTCTTGGATTTTCGTGGTGCTATTACACACCATTTTTTGGGTGATCGATTCCGACGCCAAAATGCCAAATTTGTTCGTGGACGTCCGCCAAGACGCTGTCTATGCATACGGTTGGCCATCACGGATTTTCCGACCCATTTGGAAGGTCAAACGAGCCCTGGCGAGCATACGCCATTTCTGGATTTTCGTGGTGCTATTACACACCATTTTTTGGGTGATCGATTCCGACGCCAAAAATGCCAAATTTGTTCGTGGACGTCCGCCAAGACGCTGTCTATGCATACGGTTGGCCATCACGGATTTTCCGACCCATTTGGAAGGTCAAACGAGCCCTGGCGAGCATACGCCATTTCTTGGATTTTCGTGGTGCTATTACACACCATTTTTTGGGTGATCGATTCCGACGCCAAAATGCCAAATTTGTTCGTGGACGCCCGCCAAGACGCTGTCTATGCATACGGTTGGCCATCACGGATTTTCCGACCCATTTGAAGGTCAAACGAGCCCTGGCGAGCATACGCCTCATTTCTTGGATTTTCGTGGTGCTATTACACACCATTTTTTGGGTGATCGGATTCCGACGCCAAAAATGCCAAATTTGTTCGTGGACGTCCGCCAAGACGCTGTCTATGCATACGGTTGGCCATCACGGATTTTCCGACCCATTTGGAAGGTCAAACGAGCCTCGGCGAGCATACGCCATTTCTTGATTTTCGTGGTGCTATTACACACCATTTTTTGGGTGATCGATTCCGACGCCAAAAATGCCAAATTTGTTCGTGGACGTCCGCCAAGACGCTGTCTATGCATACGGTTGGCCATCACGGATTTTCCGACCCATTTGGAAGGTCAAACGAGCCCTGGCGAGCATACGCCATTTCTTGGATTTTCGTGGTGCTATTACACACCATTTTTTGGGTGATCGATTCCGACGCCAAAATGCCAAATTTGTTCGTGGACGTCCACAAGACGCTGTCTATGCATACGGTTGGCCATCACGGATTTTCCGACCCATTTGGAAGGTCAAACGAGCCCTGGCGAGCATACGCCATTTCTTGATTTTCGTGGTGCTATTACACACCATTTTTTGGGTGATCGATTCCGACGCCAAAATGCTAAATTGGCTCGTGGATTCGCCCCGTCAAGACGTTGTCTATGGCTACTGCCGGCTATCACGGATTTTCTCCAAATTTATTTGGAAGGTCAAACGAGCCCTGGCGAGCATACGCCTCTTATTTCTTGATTTTCGTAGTGTGTTATTACACACCATTTTTTGGGTGATCGATTCCGACGCAAAAATGCCAAATTTGTCTGTGGATCGCCCATCAAGACGCTGTCATATGCATACACGATTGGCCATCACTGATTTTCCGACCCATTTGGAAGGTCAAACGAGTCCCCGGTTGGCATACACGCCTATTTCTTGACATTTTCAAGGTGCTATTACACACCATTTTTGGGTGATCGGATTCCGACGCCAAAATGCCAAATTTGTTCGTGGATCGTCCGTCAAGCACGCTGGTCTATGCATACCGTTGGCCATCACGGATTTTCCGACCCATTTGGAAGGTCAAACGAGCCTCTGGTTTAGAGCATACGCCTCATTTCTTGATTTTCGTGGATTGAAGTATTACACGACCATTTTTTGCGTGATCGGGATTCCGACGTCCAAAATGCCAAATTTGTTCGTGGACGCCCACAAGACGTTGTCTATGTATACGGTTGGCCAATATCACGGTTTTTCCGACCCATTTGAAGGTCAAACGAGTTCAATCGAGCATTACGCCATTTCTTTGATTTTCAGGTAAAGACATATTACACACCATTTTTTGGGTGATCGGATTCTGACGCCAAAAATGCGCAAATTTGTTCGTGGACGTCCGCTAAGACGCTGTTATTCATGGCTACGGTTGGCCATCACGGATTTTCCGAATTCCATTTGAAGGTCAAACGAGCCCGAATGGTTTAGCATATCGCCTATTTCTTGACGCATTTTCGTGGTGCTATTACACACCATTTTTTGGGTGATCGGGATTCCAACGCCAAAATGCTACACCGAAATTTGTTCGTGGACGCCCGCTTAAGACGTTGTTTCATGCATACGGTTGGCCATCACGGGCTTTTTCTCCGACCCATTTGGAAGCGTCAACGAGCCCCTGGCGAAAGCATACGCTTCTACTTTATTTCTTGGATTTTCGTGGTGCTATTACACACCATTTTTTTGGGTGATCGGGATTCCGACGCCAAAATGCCAAATTTGTTCAGGTGGACGCCCGTCAAGACGTTGTCTATGCGCATACGTTGGCCATCACCGATTTTCCGACCCATTTGGAAGCGTCAAACGAGCCTCCCGGAAGCCGAGCATACGCCCATTTTCTTCGACGATTTTCGTAAAGCATTACACACCATTTTTGGGTGATCGATTCCGACGCCAAAATGCCAAATTTGTTCGTGGACATCCGCCAAGACGCTGTCTATGCATACGTGTTGGCCATCACGTGATTTTCCGACTCCATTTGGAAGCGCTGGGTCAAACGAAGCCTCTGGAAGCGAGCATACGCCTGGCTTTCCCTGATTTTCGTGGTGCTATTACACACCATTTTTTTGGGTGATAAGGATTCCGGACGCCAAAATGCCAAATTTGTTCTCGTGGGACGATCCGTCAAGACGTTGGGTTCTATGCATACGGTTGGCCATCACGGATTTTCCGACCCATTTGGAAGGTCAAACGTAGTCCCCAAATCGTGGCGAGCATACGCTCATTTTCTTGGATTTATTCGTGGTGCTATTACACACCATTTTTTGGGTGGATCGGGATTCCGACGCCAAAATGCCAAATTTGTTTGTGGATCGCCTGGCTAAGACGCTGTCTATGCATACGGTTGGCCATCAACGGATTCTTCCGACCCATTTGGAAGGTCAAACGAGCCTCAAATGGCGAGCATACGCCCCATTTCTTTGATTTTCGCAGTGAAGCTATTATACACCATTTTTGGGTGATCGGATTCGGACGTCCAAAATGCCAAATTTGTTCGTGGACGCCCGCCAAGACGCTGTCTATGCATAACGGTTGGCCAATCACGGCTTTTCTAATCGAACCCATTTGGAAGGTCAAACGAGCTCCCTCAAGCGCAGCATACGCTTCTCTATTTCTTGGATTTTCGCGTGCAAAGTTACACACCATTTTTTGGGTGATCGGATTCCGGACGCCAAAATGCCAACATTTGTTCGTGGACGTCCCGCCAAAGACGCTTGTCTATGCATACGTTGGCCATCACGGATTTTCCTCCGACCCATTTGGAAGGTCAAACGTGAGCTCCTGGGTCGCAGCATACGCCCATTTCTTGGATTTTCGTGGTGCTATTACACACCATTTTTGGGTGACCGGATTCGGCCGCCATCAAAATGCCAAATTTGTTCATGGATCGTCCGCCAAGATCGCTTGTTCATGCATAATGGGTTGGCAACATCACGGATTTTCCGACCCATTTGGAAGGTCAAACGAGCCCTGGCTGCAGCGATGACGCTTCATTTCTTGATTTTTCGTGGTGCTATTACACACCATTTTTTGGGTGATTAGGATTCCGGCGCCAAAATGCCAAATTTGTTCGTGGACGCCCGTCAAGACGCTTGTCTATGCATACGGGTTGGCTATCATCACGGATTTTCTCCGACCCATTTGGAAGGTTCAAACGAGCCCCGTTGCGAGCATACGCCATTTCTTGGATTTTCGTGGTAGCTATTACACACCATTTTTTGGGTGATCCGGATTCCGAATACAAAATGCCAAATTTGTTCGTGGATCGTCCACACAAGACGCCTATCTATGCATACGGTTGGCCATCACGGATTTTCCGACCCATTTGAAAGCGCTCAAACGAGCCCTGGTTGAGCATACGCTTCATTTCTTGATTTTCGCAGAGTTATTACACACCATTTTTTGGGTGGATCGGGATTGGACGTCAAAAATGCCAAATTTGTTCGTGGATCGGCCCGTCAAGACGCTGTCTATGGCTGCGGTTGGCTATCACGGATTTTCCGACCCATTTGAAGCGCCTCGCAACGAAAGCCTCTGGCGTGCATACGCCTATTTCTTGGATTGCAGTGTTATTACACACCATTTTTTGGGTGATCGGGATTCTAACGTCCAAAATGCCAAATTAGTTCGTGGATCGCCCACAAGACGTTGTCTATGCACATACGGTTGGCCATCACGGATTTTCCACCCATTTGGAAGGTCAAACGAGCTCTGGCGCAGCATATATCTTTCCCTCATATTTCTTGGATTTTCGTGGTGGTGCTATTACAACACCATTTTTTTGGGTGATCGGGATTCCGACGCCAAAAATGCTAAATTTGTTTCGTGGACGTCCGCCAAGACGCTGTCTATGCACACGGTTGAGCTATTCACAATGTGATTTTCCGACCCATTTGAAGGTTTTCAAACGAGCCCTCAAGCGAGCATACGCTCATTTCTTTGATTTTCGTGTTAGCTGGCATTACCACACCATTTTTGCAGGTGATCGGATATCACGCCAAAAATGCCAAATTTGTTCGTGGACGTCCGTCAAGACGTTGTATATGCATACGGGTTGGCTATCACGATTTTCCGACCCATTTCCAAGGTCAAACGAAGCTCCCGGTCGAGCGCATACGCCTCTATTTCTTCGATTTTCGGTGCTATTACACACCATTTTTGGGTGATCGATTCCGACGCCAAAAATGCCAAATTTGTTCGTGGACGCCCGCTAAGACGCTGTCTTATGCATACGGTTACTATCACGGATTTTCCGACCCATTTGGAAGGTCAAACGAAGCCCTGGCCGAGCATACGCCTCATTTCTTGATTTTCGTGGTGTTGTTTACACACCATTTTTGGTGATCGGGATTTCCAGTCGCCAAAAATGCACGTAAATTTGTTCGTGGATCGCCCGCCAAGACGCTGTCTATGCATACGGTTTGCCATTATCACGGATTTTCCTCGACCCATTTGGAAGGTCAAACGAGCTCCGGCGCAGCATACCCATTTCTGATTTTCGTGAAGCTATTACACACCATTTTTTGGGTGATCGGGATTCCGACGCCAAAAATGCCAAATTTGTTCGTGGATCGTCCGGCCAAGACGCTGGTTCTATGCATACGGGTTGGCCATCACGGATTTTCCGACCCATTTGAAGGTCAACGAGCTCCCGGCGAGCATACGCCATTTCTTGATTTTCGTGGTAAGCTATTACACACCATTTTTGGGTGATTAGATTCCGACGCCAAAAATGCCAATGTTCGTGGACGCCCGCCAAGACGCTGTCTATGCATTACAGTTGGCTATCACGGATTTTCCGGGACTCATTTGAAGGCTTTTCAACGAGCCCTGGCTTGAAAGCAGGTACGCCCCATTTCTTTGATTTTCGTGGTGCTATTACACACCATTTTTTGGGTGATCGATTCCGACGCCAAAATGCCAAATTTGTTCGTGGATCGCCCGCCAAGACGCTTGTCTATGCATAACACGTTGGCTAACACGGATCTTTCCGACTCCATTTGGAAGGTCAAAACGAGTCTCTGGCGAGCATACGCCTATTTCTTGGATTTTCGTGGTGCTATTACACACCATTTTTTGGGCAGGATCGGGATTCGGACGCCAAAAAATGCCAAATTTGTTCGTGGATCGTCCGTCAAGATGCTGTCTATGCATACGGTTGGCTATCACGGATTTTCCGCCACCCATTTGGAAGAGTCAAACGAGCCTCAGGCGAGCTTATGACGCCTCATTTCTTGGATTTTCGTGGTGCTATTACACACCATTTTTTGGGTGATCGATTCCTGACGCCAAAAATGCCAAATTTGTTCGTGGACGCCCGCTAAGACGCTGTCTATGCATACGTTGGCCATCACGGATTTTCCGACCATTTGGAAGGTCAAACGAGCCCTGGCGAGCATACGCCATTTCTTGGATTTTCGTAGCGCGTATTACACACCATTTTTTGGGTGATCGATTCACGCCAAAATGCCAAATTTGTTCGTGGATCGTCCGTCAAGACGCTGTCTATGCATACGGTTGGCCATCACGGATTTTCCGACCCATTTGAAGGTCAACGAGCCCTGGCGCAGCATACGCCATTTTGATTTTCGTGGTGTTATTACACACCATTTTTTGGGTGATCGATTCCGACGCCAAAAATGCCAAATTTGTTCGTGGACGCCCGCTAAGACGCTGTCTATGCATACGGTTGGCCATCACGGATTTTCCGACCCATTTGGAAGGTCAAACGAGCCTCGGCGAGCATACGCCATTTCTGATTTTCGTGGTGCTATTACACACCATTTTTTGGGTGATCGGATTCCGACGCTTAAAAATGCCAAATTTGTTCGTGGACGCCCGTCAAGACGCTGTCTATGCATTACGGTTGGCTATCACGGATTTTCCGACCCATTCTGGAAGGTCAAACGAAGCCCTCGGCGAGCACTATCGCCCCATATTTCTTGATTTTCGTGGTGCCATTACACACCATTTTTTGGGTGATCGGATTCCGACGCCAAAAATGCCAAATTTGTTCGCTGTGGATCGCCCGCCAAGACGCGTTGTCTATGCATACGGTTGGCTATCACGGATTTTCTCGACCCATTTGGAAGGTCAAACGAGCCCCCGGTTTGGTAGCATACGCCCTATTTCTTGGATTTTCATGGTGCTATTACACACCATTTTTTGGGTGACTGTCGATTCGACGCCAAAAAAAATGCCAAATTTGTTCGTGGACGCCCACTAAGACGCGCAGTCTATGCATACGGTTGGCCATCACGGATTTTCTCGACCCATTTGGAAGGTCAACGAGCCTCAAGCTTGCAGCATACGCCTATTTCTTGGATTTTCGTGCGTATTACACACCATTTTTTTGGGTGATCGGATTCCGGACGCCAAAATGCCAAATTTGTTCTGTGGATCGCCCGTCAAGACGCTGTTCTATGCATACGGTTGGCTACATCACGATTTTCCGACTCCATTTGGAAGGTCAAATCGAGCCCCGAAGCGAAGCATACGCCTATTTCTTGGATTTGTGCTAAGGTTACACACCATTTTTTGGGTGATTCGATTCCGACAAGCCAAAATGCCAAATTTGTTCGTGGACGCCCTGGCTAAGACGCTGTCTATGCATACGGTTGGCCATCACGGATTTTTCCGACTCCATTTGGAAGGGTCAAACGAAAGCCCTGGTCGGTATACGCCTATTTCTTGGATTTTCGTGGTGCTATTACACACCATTTTTTGGGTGATCGTGGGATTCTGACGCCAAAATGCTAAATTTGTTCGTGGGATCGTCCGCCAAGACGGTCTTATGCACACGTTGGCCATCACGGATTTTCTCCGGACCCATTTGGAAGGTCAAACGAGCCCTGGCTTTAGCATACGCCCATTTCTTGGATTTTCGTGGTGCATATTACACACCATTTTTTGGGTGATCGAGATTCCGACGCCAAAAATGCCAAATTTGTCTGCGTGGATCGCCCGGCCAATAAGACGCTGTCTATGCATACCGGTTGGCCATCACGGATTCTTCTCCGACCCATTTGGAAGGTCAAACGAGCCTCTCAAGCGAGCATACGCCTATTTCTTGGATTTTCGTGGTGCTATTACGCAGCACCATTTTTTGGGTGATCGTGATTCCGACGCCAAAAATGCCAAATTTGTCTCAGGATCGCCCACAAGATGCGCTGTCTATGCATAACGGTTGGCCATCACGCATTTTCTCTCGGAACCCATTTGAAGGCTTCAAACGAAGCCCTCAAGCTTGCAGCATACGCTATTTCTGGATTTTCGTGTGTGCTATTACACACCATTTTTTGGGTGCATCGGGATTCACGACGGCATCTAAAATGCCAAATTTGTCTTCGTGGATCGTCCGCCAAGACGCGCATTTGTCTTATGCATACGGTTGGCCATCACGGATTTTCCGGACCCATTTTGGAAGGTCAGAACGAGCCCTCAAGCGCAGCATACGCCTCATTTCTTAGATTTTCGTGGTGCTATTACACACCATTTTTTGGGTGATCGGGATTGACGTCCAAAATGCCAAATTTGTTCGTGGATCGCCCGGCCAAGACGCTGTTCTATGCATACGGGTTGGCCATCACGGATTTTCCTGACTCCATTTGGAAGGTCAAACGAGCCCCTGGCGAGCATACGCTCTTCTTGGATTTTCGTGGTGTCATTATTACACACCATTTTTTGGGTGATTGGGATTCCGACGCCAAAATGCCAAATTTGTTCTTCGTGGATCGTCCGTCCAAGACGCTGTCTATGCATACACGGGTTGGCCAATATCACGGATTTTCCGACCCATTTGGAAGGTCAACGAGCCTGGGTGAGCATACGCCTATTTCTTGGATTTTCGTGGTGCTATTACACACCATTTTTTGGGTGATCGTGATTCGAATGGCCAAAAATGCCAAATTTGTTCGTGGATCGGCCGCCAAGACGCGTTCGTCTATGGCTATACGGTTGGCCATCACGGATTTTCTCTCGACCCATTTGGAAGGTCAAACGAGCCCTGGCTTTGAGCATTAACGCCTCTTATTTCTTGATTTTCGTAGTGCTATTACACACCATTTTTTGGGTGATCGGGATTCCGACGCCAAAAATGCTGGGCAAATTTGTTCGTGGACGCCCGCACAAGACGCGTTGTCTATGCACAATACCGACACATCACGGATCTTTCCGACCCATTTGGAAGGTCAAACGAGCCCTGGTGAGCATACGCCTCATTTCTTGATTTTCGTGGTGCTATTAACACACCATTTTTTGGGTAGATCTGGATTCGACGGACGCCAAAAATGCCAAATTTGTTCGTGACGCCCGTCAAGACGCGTTGTCTATGCATACGGTTGGCTATCACGGATTTTCCGCCGCATCTCCATTTAGAAGGTCAAACGAGCCCTGGCGAAAGCATACGCTCTCATTTCTTGGATTTTCGCAGTGCTATTACACACCATTTTTTGGGTGATCGGACTCCGACGCCAAAAATGCCAAATTTGTTCGTGGATCGTCCGCTTCAAGACGCGTTGTCTATGCATACGGTTGGCCATCAAGGATTTTCCGACCCATTTGGAAGGTCAAACGAAGCCTCAAGCGAGCATACGCCCCTTTATTTCCTTGATTTTCGTGGTGCTATTACACACCATTTTTTGGGTGATCGGGATTCCGACGCCAAAAATGCCAAATTTGTTCGTGGATCGTCCGTCAAGACGCTTGTCTATGGCTGCTACGGTTGGCTAATATCACGGATTTTCCGACCCATTTGGAAGGTCAAACGAGCCCCGGTCGAGCATACTTGCCTATTTCTTGATTTTCGTGGTGCTATTACACACCATTTTTTGGGTGATCGGGATTCCGACGCCAAAAATGCCAAATTTGTCTCGTGGATCGCCCACCAAGACGCTGGGTCTTATGGCATACGGTTGGCCATCACGGATTTTTCGAACCCATTTGGAAGGTCAAACGAGCTCCTGGTTTGTAGCTTATTACGCCCTATTTCGGATTTTCGTGGTGCTATTACACACCATTTTTTGGGTGACTCGATTCCGACGCCAAAAATGCCAAATTTAGTTCGTGGATCGTCCCACAAGACGTTGTCTATGCATACGGTTGGCCAATATCACGGATTTTCCGACCCATTCGTGGAAGGTCAAACGAGCTCCTGGCGAGCATACGCTCTATTTCTTTTGGATTTTCGTGGTGCTATTACACACCATTTTTTGGGTGATCGGGATTTCCGACGCCAAAAAATGCCAAATTTGTCTCGTGTGGACGTCCGCCAAGACGTTGTCTATGCATACGGTTGGCCATCAGTTGGATTTTTCTCCTGGACTCCATTTGGAAGGTCAAACGAAGCCCCTCGCCGAGCATACGCTCTATTTCTTGGATTTTCGTGGTGCTATTACACACCATTTTTTGGGTGATCGGATTCGACGCATCAAAAATGCCAAATTTGTTCGTGGATCGCCCGGCCAAGACGTTGTTCATGCATACGGTTGGCAATATCACTTTGATTTTTCTCCGACTCCATTTGGAAGGTCAAACGAGCCCCTGGCTTTGTGCATACGCCATTTCTGGATTTTCGTGGTGCTATTACACAACCATTTTTTGGGTGGATCGATTCCGATCGCCAAAAATGCCAAATTTGTTCGTGGACGTCCGTCTGGAGACGTTGTCTATGCATACACTTGGCCATCACGGATTTTTCGACTCCATTTGGAAGGTCAAACGAGTCTCCTCGCCGAGCATACGCCATATTCTTGGATTTTCGTGGTGCTATTACACACCATTTTGGGTGGATCGGGATTCCACGTCCAAAAATGCCAAATTTGTTCGTGGACGTCCGGCCAAGACGCGCTGTCTATGCATAACGGCATTGGGCCATCACGTATTTTCTCGACCCATTTGGAAGGTCAAACGAGTCCCTCGCCGGCGATATTTGCCTCATTTCTTGGATTTTCGTGGTGCTATTACACACCATTTTTTGGGTGCATCGGATTCACGTCCAAAATGCCAACGTTGTTCGTGGATCGGTCCCATCAAGACGTTGTTCATGCATACCGGTTGGCCATCACGGATTTTCTCCGACCCATTTGGAAGGTCAAACGAGCTCAAGTTTGAGCATACGCCTATTTCTTCGATTTTCGTAGTGCTATTACACACCATTTTTTTGGGTGGATCGGGATTCCGACGCCAAAAATGCCAAATTTGTTTCACGTGGACGCCTCGTCAAGACGCGGTCTATGCATACGGTTGGCTATCAGCGGATTTTCCGACCCATTTGGAAGGTCAAACGAGCCCCGGTTAGCAGTACATATCGCCCTTCATTTCTTGGATTTTCGTGGTGCTATTACACACCATTTTTTGGGTGATCGGATTCCGATCGCCAAAAATGCCAAATTTGTTCGTGCGACGTCCGTCAAGACGTTATCTGTTCATGCCATACGGCTGGCCATCACGGATTTTTCGAACCCATTTGAAGGTCAAACGAGCCCTGGCGCAGCATACGCCCCATTTCTCGATTTTCGTGGTGCTATTACACACCATTTTTTTGGGTGATCTGATTCGACGCCAAAATGCCAAATTTGTTCGTGGATCGTCCGCCAAGACGCTGGGTCTATGCATAATGGGTTGGCCATTATCACGGATTTTCTCCGACCCATTTGGAAGGTCAAACGAGCCTCCCGGTTGAGCATATACGCCATTTCTTGATTTTCGTGGTGCTATTACACACCATTTTTTGGGTGATCGGATTCCGACGTCAAAATGCCAAATTTGTCTCGCGGACGCCCGCCAAGACGCTGTCTATGCATTACAGGTTGGCTCATCACGGATTTTCCAGGGACCCATTTCGAAGTGGGTCAAACGAGCCTGCCTTGAGCATACGCCCCATTTCTTGGATTTTCGTGGTGCTATTACACACCATTTTTTGGGTGACCGGATTCCGACGGCCAAAATGCCAAATTTGTTCGCCGGACGTCCGGCCAAGACGCGTTGTCTATGCATACGGGTTGGCCATCACGGATTTTCCGCGACCCATTTGGAAGGTCAAACGAGCTCCCGGTTTGTAGCATACTGGCCCATTTCTTGGATTTTCGTGGTGCTATTACACACCATTTTTTGGGTGATCGGATTCCGACGCCAAAAATGCCAAATTTGTTCAGTGGACGCCCGCCAAGACGCTGTCATTTCATGGCATACCGCTGGCTATCACGGATTTTCCGACCCATTTGAATAATGGTCAAACGAGCCCTCGGCCGGAGTATACGCCTTCATTTCTTGGATTTTCGTGCCGCTATTACACACCATTTTTTTGGGTGATCGATTCCGGACGCCAAAAATGCCAAATTTGTTCATGATCGTCCGTCAAGACGCTGTCTATGCATACGGTTGGACATTACGGATTTTCCGACCCATTTGGAAGGTCAAACGAGCCCCGGTTAGCATACGCCATTTCTTGGATTTTCGTGGTACTATTACACACCATTTTTTGGGTGATCGGATTCCGACGCCAAAAATGCTAAATTTGTTCGTGATCGTCCGCCAAGACGCCGTTTATGCATACAGGTTGGCTATCACGGATTTTTCTCCGACCCGCATTTGGAAGGTCAAACGAGCCCTGGCCGGCACATACGCCATATCTTCGATTTTCGTGGTGCTATTACACACCATTTTTTGGGTGATCGGATTCCGACGTCAAAAATGCCAAATTTGTTCGTGGATCGTCCGCCAAGATTGCCTATGCATAATGGATTGCCATCACGGATTTTCCTCCACCCATTTGGAAGGTCAACAACGAGCCCTGGCTGCAGCATACGCCATTTCTTGGATTTTCAGGTGCTATTACACACCATTTTTTGGGTGATCTGGATTTCGACGCCAAAATGCCAATTTAGTTCGCGATCGTCCGGCCAAGACGCCGTTTATGGCTAACGGTTGACAATATCACGGATTTTCTCCGACCTATTTTGGAAGGTCAAACGAGCCCTGGTCGAGCATGTTTCATTTCTTGGATTTTCGTGGTGCTATTACACACCATTTTTTGGGTGATCGATTCCGACGCCAAAATGCCAAATTTGTTCGTGGATCGCCCGCTAAGACGCTTGTCTATGCATACGGTTACCTTCTCACGGATTTTTCCGACCCATTTGGAAGGTCAAACGAGCCCTGGCCGTAGCATACGCCTATTTCTTGGATTTTCGTGGTGCTATTACACACCATTTTTTGGGTGATCGATTCCGACGCCAAAATGCCAAATTTGAAATTCGTGGACGTCCATCAAGACGCTGTCTATGCATACGGTTGGCCATTACTCGGGCGCATTTTCCGACTCCATTTGGAAGGTCAAACGAGCCCCAAGCGGAGCATACGCTCTATATTTTCTGATTTTCGCGGTGCTGTTTATAATAACCATTTTTTGGGTGATCGGGATTCCAACGCCAAAAATGCCAAATGGGCTGCTCGTGGACGCCCACAAGACGCTGTCTATGCATACGGTTGGCCATCACGGATTTTCCGACCCATTTGGAAGGTCAAACGAGCCCTCCGGCGAGCATACGCCATTTCTTGGATTTTCGTGGTGCTATTACACACCATTTTTTGGGTGATCGGGATTCCGACGCCAAAATGCCAAATTTGTTCGTGATCGTCCGTCAAGACGCTGTTCATGCACACGGTTGGCCATCACGTAATTTTTTCGACCCATTTGGAAGGTCAAACGAGCCCTGGCGAGCATACGCCATTTCTGGATTTTCGTGGTGCCATTACACACCATTTTTTGGGCGATCGGGATTCCGACGCCAAAAATGCCAAATTTGTTCGCGGATCGCCCGCCAAGACGCTGTCTATGCATACCGTTGGCCATCACGGATTTTCCGACCCATTTGGAAGGTCAAACGAGCCCTGGCGAGCATACGCCATTTCTTGATTTTCGTGGTGCTATTACACACCATTTTTTGGGTGATCGATTCCGACGCCAAAAATGCCAAATTTGTTCGTGGACGTCCGCCAAGACGCTGTCTATGCATACGGTTGGCCATCACGGATTTTCCGACCCATTTGGAAGGTCAAACGAGCCCTGGCGAGCATACGCCATTTCTTGATTTTCGTGGTGCTATTACACACCATTTTTTGGGTGATCGATTCCGACGCCAAAATGCCAAATTTGTTCGTGGACGTCCGCCAAGACGCTGTCTATGCATACGGTTGGCCATCACGGATTTTCCGACCCATTTGGAAGGTCAAACGAGCCCTGGCGAGCATACGCCATTTCTTGGATTTTCGTGGTGCTATTACACACCATTTTTTGGGTGATCGATTCCGACGCCAAAAATGCCAAATTTGTTCGTGGACGTCCGCCAAGACGCTGTCTATGCATACGGTTGGCCATCACGGATTTTCCGACCCATTTGGAAGGTCAAACGAGCCCTGGCGAGCATACGCCATTTCTTGGATTTTCGTGGTGCTATTACACACCATTTTTTGGGTGATCGATTCCGACGCCAAAAATGCCAAATTTGTTCGTGGACGTCCGCCAAGACGCTGTCTATGCATACGGTTGGCCATCACGGATTTTCCGACCCATTTGGAAGGTCAAACGAGCCCTGGCGAGCATACGCCATTTCTCGATTTTCGTGGTGCTATTACACACCATTTTTTGGGTGATCGGATTTCGACGCCAAAAATGCCAAATTTGTTCGTGGATCGCCCGCCAAGACGCTGTCTATGCATACGGTTGGCCATCACGGATTTTCCGACCCATTTGGAAGGTCAAACGAGCCCTGGCGAGCATACGCCATTTCTTGGATTTTCGTGGTGCTATTACACACCATTTTTTGGGTGATCGATTCCGACGCCAAAATGCCAAATTTGTTCGTGGACGTCCGCCAAGACGCTGTCTATGCATACGGTTGGCCATCACGGATTTTCCGACCCATTTGGAAGGTCAAACGAGCCCTGGCGAGCATACGCCATTTCTTGATTTTCGTGGTGCTATTACACACCATTTTTTGGGTGATCGATTCCGACGCCAAAATGCCAAATTTGTTCGTGGACGTCCGCCAAGACGCTGTCTATGCATACGGTTGGCCATCACGGATTTTCCGACCCATTTGGAAGGTCAAACGAGCCCTGGCGAGCATACGCCATTTCTTGATTTTCGTGGTGCTATTACACACCATTTTTTGGGTGATCGATTCGACGCCAAAATGCCAAATTTGTTCGTGGACGTCCGCCAAGACGCTGTCTATGCATACGGTTGGCCATCACGGATTTTCCGACCCATTTGGAAGGTCAAACGAGCCCCTGGCGAGCATACGCCATTTCTTGGATTTTCGTGGTGCTATTACACACCATTTTTTGGGTGATCGATTCCGACGCCAAAATGCCAAATTTGTTCGTGGACGTCCGCCAAGACGCTGTCTATGCATACGGTTGGCCATCACGGATTTTCCGACCCATTTGGAAGGTCAAACGAGCCCTGGCGAGCATACGCCATTTCTTGGATTTTCGTGGTGCTATTACACACCATTTTTTGGGTGATCGATTCCGACGCCAAAATGCCAAATTTGTTCGTGGACGCCCGCCAAGACGCTGTCTATGCATACGGTTGGCCATCACGGATTTTCCGACCCATTTGGAAGGTCAAACGAGCCTCGGCGAGCATACGCCATTTCTTGGATTTTCGTGGTGCTATTACACACCATTTTTTGGGTGATCGATTCCGACGCCAAAAATGCCAAATTTGTTCGTGGATCGTCCGCCAAGACGCTGTCTATGCATACGGTTGGCCATCACGGATTTTCCGACCCATTTGGAAGGTCAAACGAGCCCTGGCGAGCATACGCCATTTCTTGGATTTTCGTGGTGCTATTACACACCATTTTTTGGGTGATCGATTCCGACGCCAAAAATGCCAAATTTGTTCGTGGATCGTCCGCCAAGACGCTGTCTATGCATACGGTTGGCCATCACGGATTTTCCGACCCATTTGGAAGGTCAAACGAGCCCTGGCGAGCATACGCCATTTCTTGATTTTCGTGGTGCTATTACACACCATTTTTTGGGTGATCGATTCCGACGCCAAAATGCCAAATTTGTTCGTGGACGTCCGCCAAGACGCTGTCTATGCATACGGTTGGCCATCACGGATTTTCCGACCCATTTGGAAGGTCAAACGAGCCCTGGCGAGCATACGCCATTTCTTGGATTTTCGTGGTGCTATTACACACCATTTTTTGGGTGATCGATTCCGACGCCAAAATGCCAAATTTGTTCGTGGACGTCCGCCAAGACGCTGTCTATGCATACGGTTGGCCATCACGGATTTTCCGACCCATTTGGAAGGTCAAACGAGCCCTGGCGAGCATACGCCATTTCTTGGATTTTCGTGGTGCTATTACACACCATTTTTTGGGTGATCGATTCCGACGCCAAAATGCCAAATTTGTTCGTGGACGTCCGCCAAGACGCTGTCTATGCATACGGTTGGCCATCACGGATTTTCCGACCCATTTGGAAGGTCAAACGAGCCCCTGGCGAGCATACGCCATTTCTTGGATTTTCGTGGTGCTATTACACACCATTTTTTGGGTGATCGGATTCGACGCCAAAATGCCAAATTTGTTCGTGGACGCCCACAAGACGCTGTCTATGCATAATGTGTTGGCCATCAATGGATTTTTTCCGACCCATTTGGAAGGTCAAACGAGCCCCCGGCGAGCATACGCCTATTTCTTGGATTTTCGTGGTGCAAAGATACAATAACGACTTTTTGGGTGATCGATTTCGACGCCAAAAATACCAAATTTGTCTGCGGACGTCCACAAGACGTTGTTCATGCATACGGTTGGCCATCACGGATTTTCTCCGACCCATTTGGAAGGTCAAACGAGCCTCGGCGAGCATATACTATTTCTTGGATTTTCAGCATGGTGCTAATATCACACCATTTTTTGGGTGATCGATTCCGACGCCAAAATGCTAAATTTGTTTTGTGGACGTCCCACAAGACGCGTTGTCTATGCATACGGTTAATATCACGGATTTTCCGACCCATTTTGATGGTCAAACCAGCCCCTGGCGTTAGCATACGCCTCATTTCGCTTCGATTTTCGCAGTGCTATTACACACCATTTTTTGGGCATCGACTCAGACGCCGTAATGCCTAATATCGTGGATCGTCCGTCAAGACGTCGTTTGCGCATACACAATTGGCCATCACGGATTTTCCGACCCATTATCATGGTCAAACGAGTCGCGGTTGGCATACGCCGGCTCTTGGATTGCAGGCGGCTATTACACACTACTTTTTGGGTGATCTGATTCCTATCGTCAAAAATGCCAAATTACTCCATGGACGTCACGCCAAGACGCTGTCTATGCATACACTAAGCACATCACGGATTTTCCGAATCCATTCAGGTCAAATGAGTCCCTGGCGAGCATACGCCATTTCTTGGATTTTAGCTATTACACACCATTTTTTGGGTGATCGAGATTCCGACGGTCCAAAATGCTCAAATTTGTTTCGTGGACGCCCGCGCCAAGACGTTGTCTATGCATACGGTTACTATCACGGATTTTCCGACCCATTTGGAAGGTCAAACGAGCCCTGTCGCAGCATACGCCTATTTCTTGGATTTTCGTGGTGCTATTACACACCATTTTTTGGTGATCGATTCTCGACAGCCAAAAATGCCAAATTTGTTCATGGACGTCCGCCAAGACGCTGTCTATGCATACGTTGGCCATCACGGATTTTCTCCGACCCATTTGGAAGGTCAAACGAGCCCTGGCGAGCATACGCCGCTATTTCTTGATTTTTGTGTGCTATTACACACCATTTTTGGGTGATCGGGATTCCGACGTCCAAAAATGCCAAATTTGTTCGTGGGACGTCCCGCCAAGACGCCGGTTTATGCGACACGGTTGGCCATCACGGGATTTTCCGACCCATTTGGAAGGTCAAACGAGCCTCTGGCGTAGCATACGCCTCATTTCTTGGATTTTCGTGGTGCTATTACACACCATTTTTTTGGGTGGATCGGATTCCGAATGGCCAAAAATGCCAAATTTGTTCGTGGATCGTCCGTCAAGACGCTGTCTATGCATACGGTTGGCCATCACGGATTTTTCTTCGACCCATTTGAAGGTCAAACGAGCTCCCGGCTGCAGCATATCGCCTATTTACTTCTGGATTTTCGTGGTGCTATTACAGCGGCACCATTTTTTGGGTGATCGGATTCCGACGCCAAAAATGCACAAATTTGTTCGTGGATCGTCCTGGTGAAGACGTTGTCTCATGCATACGGTTGGCCATCACGGATTTTCCGGACTCCATTTGAAGGTCAAACGAAGCCCTCGGCCGCAGCATACGCTTCATTTCTTGGATTTCTCGGTGGTGCTATTACACACCATTTTTTGGGTGATCGGGATTCCACGCCAAAAATGCCAAATTTGTTCGTGGGATCGGTCCCGCCAAGACGCTGTTCTATGCATACGGGTTGGCCATCACGGATTTTCCTGACTCCATTTGGAAGGTCACAACGAGCTCCCTGGCTGGAGCATACGCCTCATTTCTTGATTTTCGTAAAGGTGCTATTACACACCATTTTTTTGGGTGATCGATTCGGACGCCAAAAATGCTAAATTTGTTCGTGGACGTCCTGGCCAAGACGCTGTCTATGCATACGGTTGGCCATCACGGATTTTCCGACCCATTTGGAAGGTCAAACGAGCCTCAAGCGAGCATACCATTTCTGGATTTTCGTGGTGCTATTACACACCATTTTTTGGGTGATCGATTCCGACGCCAAAATGCCAAATTTGTTCGTGGATCGCCCGCCAAGACGTTGTCTATGCATACGGTTGGCTATCACGGATTTTCCGACCCATTTGGAAGGTCAAACGAGCCCTGGCGAGCATACGCCATTTCTTGGATTTTCGTGTGCTATTACACACCATTTTTTGGGTGATCGATTCCGACGCCAAAAATGCCAAATTTGTTCGTGGATCGTCCGCCAAGACGCTGTCTATGCATACGGTTGGCCATCACGGATTTTCCGACCCATTTGGAAGGTCAAACGAGCCCAAGCGAGCATACGCCATTTCTTGGATTTTCGTGGTGCTATTACACACCATTTTTTGGGTGATCGATTCCGACGTCAAAATGCCAAATTTGTTCGTGGATCGTCCGCCAAGACGCTGTCTATGCATACGTTGGCCATCACGGATTTTCCGACCCATTTGGAAGGTCAAACGAGCCCTGGCGAGCATACGCCTATTTCTTGGATTTTCGTGGTGCTATTACACACCATTTTTTGGGTGATCGATTCCGACGCCAAAAATGCCAAATTTGTTCGTGGACGTCCACAAGACGCTGTCTATGCATACGTTGGCCATCACGGATTTTCCGACTCCATTTGGAAGGTCAAACGAGCCCTGGCTGAGCATAATACGCCTCATTTCTTGGATTTTCGTGGTGCTATTACACACCATTTTTTGGGTGATCGATTCCGACGCCAAAATGCCAAATTTGTTCGTGGATCGCCCGGCCAAGACGTTGTCTATGCATACGGGTTGGCCATCACGGATTTTCCGACCCATTTGGAAGGTCAAACGAGCCCTGGCGAGCATACGCCTCATTTCTGATTTTCGTGGTGCTATTACACACCATTTTTTGGGTGATCGGATTCCGGCGCCAAAATGCCAAATTTGTTCGTGGATCGGTCCGCCAAGACGCTGTCTATGCATACGGTTGGCCATCACGGATTTTCCGACTCCATTTGGAAGGTCAAACGAGCCCCGGCGGCATACGCCTATTTCTTGGATTTTCGTGGTGCTATTACACACCATTTTTTGGGTGATCGATTCCGACGCCAAAAATGCCAAATTTGTTCGTGGATCGTCCGCCAAGACGTTGTCTATGCATACGGTTGGCTATCACGGATTTTCCGACCCATTTGGAAGGTCAAACGAGCCCTGGCGAGCATACGCCATTTCTTGGATTTTCGTGGTGCTATTACACACCATTTTTTGGGTGATCGATTCCGACGCCAAAATGCCAAATTTGTTCGTGGATCGTCCGCCAAGACGCTGTCTATGCATACGATTGGCCATCACGGATTTTCCGACCCATTTGAAGGTCAACGAGCCCTGGCGCAGCATACGCCATTTCTTGGATTTTCGTGGTGCTATTACACACCATTTTTTGGGTGATCGATTCGGACGCCAAAATGCCAAATTTGTTCGTGGATCGTCCGTCAAGACGCTGTCTATGCATACGGTTGGCCATCACGGATTTTCCGACCCATTTGGAAGGTCAAACGAGCCCTGGCGAGCATACGCCATTTCTGGATTTTCGTGGTGCTATTACACACCATTTTTTGGGTGATCGATTCCGACGCCAAAATGCCAAATTTGTTCGTGGACGTCCGCCAAGACGCTGTCTATGCATACGGTTGGCCATCACGGATTTTCCGACCCATTTGAAGGTCAAACGAGCCCTGGCGCAGCATACGCCATTTCTTGGATTTTCGTGGTGCTATTACACACCATTTTTTGGGTGATCGGGATTCACGCCAAAAATGCCAAATTTGTTCGTGGACGTCCGCCAAGACGCTGTCTATGCATACGGTTGGCCATCACGGATTTTCCGACCCATTTGAAGGTCAAACGAGCCCTGGCCAGCATACGCCTATTTCTTCGATTTTCGTGGTGCTATTACACACCATTTTTTGGGTGATCGGATTCCGACGCCAAAATGCCAAATTTGTTCGTGGATCGCCCGTCAAGACGCTGTCTATGCATACGGTTGGCCATCACGGATTTTCCGACCCATTTGGAAGGTCAAACGAGCCCAAGCGAGCATACGCCTATTTCTGGATTTTCGTGGTGCTATTACACACCATTTTGGGTGATCGATTCCGACGCCAAAATGCCAAATTTGTTCGTGGATCGCCCGTCAAGACGCTGTCTATGCATACGGTTGGCCATCACGGATTTTCCGACCCATTTGGAAGGTCAAACGAGCCCCGGCTGCAGCATACGCCTATTTCTTGATTTTCGTGGTGCTATTACACACCATTTTTTGGGTGATCGGATTCACGCCAAAAATGCCAAATTTGTTCGTGGATCGCCCACAAGACGCTGTCTATGCATACGTTGGCCATCACGATTTTCTCCGACCCATTTGAAGGTCAAACGAGCCCTGGCGAGCATACGCCATTTCTTGGATTTTCGTGGTGCTATTACACACCATTTTTTGGGTGATCGATTCCGGACGCCAAAAATGCCAAATTTGTTCGTGGATCGTCCGCCAAGACGCTGTCTATGCATACGGTTGGCCATCACGGATTTTCCGACCCATTTGAAGGTCAAACGAGCCCTGCCGAGCATACGCCATTTCTGGATTTTCGTGGTGCTATTACACACCATTTTTTGGGTGATCGGGATTCGACGCCAAAATGCCAAATTTGTTCGTGGACGTCCCACAAGACGCTGTCTATGCATACGGTTGGCCATCACGGATTTTCTCCGACCCATTTGGAAGGTCAAACGAGCCCTGGCCGCAGCATACGCCTATTTCTTGATTTTCGTGGTGCTATTACACACCATTTTTTGGGTGATCGGATTCCGACGCCAAAATGCTAAATTTGTTCGTGGATCGTCCCACAAGACGCCGTCTATGCATACGGTTATCACGGATTTTCCGACCCATTTGGAAGGTCAAACGAGCCCCGGCGAGCATACGCCATTTCTTGGATTTTCGTGGTGCTATTACACACCATTTTTTGGGTGATCGGATTCCGACGCCAAAAATGCCAAATTTGTTCGTGGATCGCCCACAAGACGCTGTCTATGCATACGTTGGCCATCACGGATTTTCCGACCCATTTGAAGGTCAAACGAGCCCTGGCGCAGCATACGCTTCATTTCTTGGATTTTCGTGCTATTACACACCATTTTTTGGGTGATCGATTCGACGCCAAAATGCCAAATTTGTTCGTGGATCGCCCACAAGACGCTGTCTATGCATACGTTGGCCATCACGGATTTTCCTCCGACCCATTTGGAAGGTCAAACGAGCCCTGGCGAGCATACGCCTATTTCTTCGATTTTCGTGTGCTATTACACACCATTTTTTGGGTGATCGGATTCCGACGCCAAAATGCCAAATTTGTTCGTGGATCGTCCGCCAAGACGCTATCTATGCATACGGGTTGGCCATCACGGATTTTCCGACCCATTTGGAAGGTCAAACGAGCCCTGGCTTAGCATACGCTTCAATTTCTTGATTTTCGTGGTGCTATTACACACCATTTTTGGGTGATCGATTCACGCCAAAATGCCAAATTTGTTCGTGGATCGCCTGGCCAAGACGCTGTTTATGCATACGGTTGGCTATCACGGATTTTCCGACCCATTTGAAGGTCAAACGAGCCCTGGCTGCAGCATACGCCTCATTTCTTGATTTTCGCAGTGCTATTACACACCATTTTTTGGGTGATCGATTCCGACGCCAAAAATGCCAAATTTGTTCGCGGACGCCCGCCAAGACGCTGTCTATGCATACGCTGGCCATCACGGATTTTCCGACCCATTTGAAGGTCAAACGAGCCCTGGCGAGCATACGCCATTTCTGGATTTTCGTGGTGCTATTACACACCATTTTTTGGGTGATCGATTCCGACGCCAAAAATGCCAAATTTGTTCGTGTGACGCCCGCTAAGACGCGTCTATGCATACGGTTGGCCATCACGGATTTTCCGACCCATTTGGAAGGTCAAACGAGCCTCTGGCGAGCATACGCCATTTCTTGGATTGTGGTTATTACACACCATTTTTTGGGTGATCGATTCCGACGCCAAAATGCCAAATTTGTTCGTGGACGTCCGCCAAGACGCTGTCTATGCATACGGTTGGCCACATCACGGATTTTCCGACCCATTTGGAAGGTCAAACGAGCCCTGGCGCATACGCCATTTCTTGGATTTTCGTGGGTGCTATTACACACCATTTTTTGGGTGATCGATTCCCACGCCAAAAATGCCAAGTTTGTTCGTGGAGGTCCCTCAAGCCGCTGTCAATGCATACGTTGGCCATCACGGATTTTCCGACCCATTTGAAGGTCAAACGAGCCCTGGCTTAGCATACGCCATATTTCGATTTTCGTGGTGCTATTACACACCATTTTTGGGTGATCGATTCCGACGCCAAAATGCCAAATTTGTTCGTGGATCGCCCGCCAAGACGCTGTCTATGCATACGGTTGGCCATCACGGATTTTCCGACCCATTTGGAAGGTCAAACGAGCCCTCAAGCGAGCATACGCCATTTCTTGGATTTTCGTGGTGCTATTACACACCATTTTTTGGGTGATCAGATTCACGCCAAAATGCCAAATTTGTTCGTGGATCGCCCGCCAAGACGCTGTCTATGCATACGGTTGGCCATCACGGATTTTCCGACCCATTTGGAAGGTCAAACGAGTTCTGGCGCAGCATACGCCATTTCTTGGATTTTCGTAGTGCTATTACACACCATTTTTTGGGTGATCGATTCCGACGCCAAAAATGCCAAATTTGTTCGTGGACGCCCGCCAAGACGCTGTCTATGCATACCGCTGGCTATCACGGATTTTCCGACCCATTTGAAGGTCAAACGAGCCCTGGCGAGCATACGCTATTTCTTGATTTTCGGAAGCTATTACACACCATTTTTTGGGTGATCGATTCACGCCAAAAATGCCAAATTTGTTCAGGACGCCCGCCAAGACGCTGGTCTATGCATACGGTTGGCCACTATCACGGATTTTCCGACCCATTTGAAGGTCAAACGAGCCCTGGCGCAGCATACGCCTATTTCTGATTTTCGTGGTGCTATTACACACCATTTTTTGGGTGATCGATTCCGACGCCAAAATGCCAAATTTGTTCGTGGACGTCCGCCAAGACGCTGTCTATGCATACGGTTGGCCATCACGGATTTTCTCCGACCCATTTGAAGGTCAAACGAGCCCTGGCGAGCATACGCCCTATTTCTTGGATTTTCGTGGTGCTATTACACACCATTTTTTGGGTGATCGATTCCGACGCCAAAATGCCAAATTTGTTCGTGGCCGCCCGCCAAGACGTTGTCTATGCATACGGCTGGCCATCACGGATTTTCCGACCCATTTGGAAGGTCAAACGAGCCCCGGCGAGCATACGCCTATTTCTGGATTTTCGTGGTGCTATTACACACCATTTTTTGGGTGATCTGGATTCCGACGCCAAAATGCCAAATTTGTTCGTGGATCGCCCACAAGACGCTGTTTATGCATACGGTTGGCCATCACGGATTTTCCGACCCATTTGGAAGGTCAAACGAGCCCGAAGCGAGCATACGCCATTTCTTGGATTTTCGTGTGCTATTACACACCATTTTTTGGGTGATCGGTGATTCCACGCCAAAATGCCAAATTTGTTCGTGGATCGCCCACAAGACGCTGTCTATGCATACGTTGGCTATCACGGATTTTCCGACCCATTTGAAGGTCAAACGAGCCCTGGCGAGCATACGCCATATTTCTTGGATTTTCAGAAAAGTGCTATTACACACCATTTTTTGGGTGATCTGATTCCGACGCCAAAAATGCCAAATTTGTTCGCGGACGTCCTGCTTCAAGACGCTTGTTCATGGCACACGGTTGGCCATCACGGATTTTTCTCCGGAACCCATTTGAAGGTCAAACGAGCCCTCAAGCGTTTAGCATACGCCATTTCTTGATTTTCGTAGTGCCATATTACACACCATTTTTTGGGTGACTCGGATTCCGATGCCAAAATGCCAAATTTGTTCGTGGATCGTCCGCTTTCTCAAGCACGCTGTCTATGCATAACGGCTGCACATCACGGATTTTCCGACCCATTTGAAGGTCAAACGAGCTCTGGTTGCGAGCATACGCTCTTATTTTCTTGGATTTCTCGTGGTGCTATTACACACCATTTTTTGGGTGATCGGATTCCGACGTCCAAAAATGCCAAATTTGTTCGTGGACGTCCACACAAGACGTTGTTCATGCATGACGCCAGTTCGACATCACGGACATTTTCTCGAACCCATTTGGAAGGTCAAACGAGCCCTGGAGCTGGCAGCATTAATGCTCGCCTATTTCTTGACGATTTTCGTGCGTGCTATTACACACCATTTTTTGGGTGATCGACTTCTTACGTCCGAAATGCCAAAATTGTTCGTGGACGTCCGCCAAGACGCTGTACTATGTTCACGATACGGGTTGGCCATCACGGATTTTTCCGACCCATTTGGAAGGTCAAACGAGCCCCTGGCTTAAGCATACGCCCCATTTCTTGATTTTCGTGCTGCTATTACACACCATTTTTTGGGTGATCGGGATTCCGGCGCCAAAAATGCCAAATTTGTTCGTGGACGCCCGCCAAGACGCGCTGTCTATGGCTACCGGGTTGGCCATCAGCGGATTTTCCGCACCCATTTTGGTCAAGGTCAAACGAGTCCCTTTGGCTTTGAGCATACGCTTCATTTCTTGGATTTTCGTGGTGCTATTACACACCATTTTTCGGGTGATCGATTCCACGCCAAAATGCCAAATTTGTTTCGTGGATCGCCCGCCAAGACGCTGTCTATGGCATACGGTTGGCCATCACGGATTTTCCTAACTCCATCTTCGGCGTCACAACGAGCCCCCTGGCGAGCATACGCCCCATTTCTTGATTTTCGTGGTGCTATTACGACACCATTTTTGGGTGATCGGGATTCCGACGTCCAAAATGCCAAATTTGTTCGTGGACGTCCGGCATCAAGACGCTAATCGGCGCATACGGGTTGGCTATCAATGGGATTTCTCCGACTCCATTTGGAAGGTCAAACGAGCTCCCTGGCGAAGCATACGCTCATTTCTCGATTTTCGTGCGTTATTACACACCATTTTTTGTGGGTGATCGTGGATTCTGACGTCCAAAAATGCCAAATTTGTTCGTGGACGTCCGTCAAGACGCGCGTTGTCCTATGCATAACACGTTGGCCATCACGGATTTTCTCGGAAACCCATTCGGGGAAGGTCAAACGAGCCCTGGCGAGCATACGCCATTTTTGGATTTTCAGGTGCTATTACACACCATTTTTTGGGTGATCGGGATTCACCGCCAAAAATGCCAAATTTGTTCGGTGGATCGTCCGGTCAAGACGTTGTCTGTGCATAACGGGTTGGCAACATCACGGATTTTTCCGACCCATTTGGAAGCGTCAAACGACTCTGTCCCTGGCTTGAGCATTACGCTTCTATTTCTTGGATTTTCGCTGGTGCTATTACACACCATTTTTTGGGTGACTCGACTGACGTCAAAATGCCAAATTTGTTCGTGGGATCGGTCCGGCCAAGACGTTGTCTATGCATACGGGTTGATCACGGATTTCTCCGACTACCATTTGGAAGGTCAATATCGAGCTCCCGGTTTGAGCATACGCCTCATTTCTTGCCGATTTTCGTGGTGCTATTACACACCATTTTTTGGGTGATCGGATTCCGACGCCAAAAATGCCAAATTTGTTCGTGGACGCCCTGGCCAAGACGCTGTCTATGCATACGGTTGGCCATCACGGATTTTCTCCGACCCATTTGAAGCGTCAGAACGAGCCCCCCTGGCTGAGCATACGCTCTCGCGATTTCGATTTTCGTGGTGCTATTACACACCATTTTTTGGGTGATCGATTCCGACGCCAACAAATGCCAAATTTGTTCGTGGACGCCCGGCCAAGACGCTCGTTCTATGCATACGGTTGGCCAACATCACGGATTTTCCGACCCATTTGAAGGTCAACGAGCCCTGGCGAGCATACGCCTCATTTCGGGATTTTCGTGGTGCTATTACACACCATTTTTTGGGTGATCGGATTCCGACGTCCAAAATGCCAAATTTGTTCATGGACGTCCGTCAAGACGCTGTCTATGCATACGGTTGGCCATCACGGATTTTCCGACCCATTTGGAAGGTCAAACGAGCCCTGGCGAGCATACGCCATTTCGTTGATTTTCGTGTGCTATTACACACCATTTTTTGGGTGATCGATTCCACGTCAAAAATGCCAAATTTGTTCGTGGACGTCCGTCAAGACGCTGTCTATGCATCACGGTTGGCCATCACGGATTTTCCGACCCATTTGGAAGGTCAAACGAGCCGGCGAAGCATACGCCCTACGTTTCGACGATTTTCGTGTGCTATAACACACCATTTTTTGGGTGATCCGGATTCGGACGTCAAAAGTGCCAAATTTTTCCATGGACGTCTGTCAAGACCTTGTCTATGCATACGGTTGGCCATCACGGCTTCTCCGACCCATTTAGAGGGTCAAACGAGCCCCGAAGCGAGCATACGCCTCATTTCGACGATTTTCGTGTGCTATAGCACACCATTTTTTGGGTGATCCGGATTCCGACGTCAAAAATGCCAAATTTTATCGTGGACGTCCGTAAAGACCTTGTCTATGCATACGGTTGGCCATCACGGCTTGTCCGACCCATTTGGAAGGTGAAACGAGCCCCGAAGCGAGCATACCCCTCATTTCAATGATTTTCGTGTGCTATAGCACACCATTTTTTGGGTGATCCGGATTCTGACGTCAAAAATGCCAAATTTTTTCGTGGACGTCCGTTAAGACCTTGTCAATGCATACGGTTGGCCATCACGGCTTGTCCGACCCATTTGGAAGGTCAAACGAGCCCCGAAGCGAGCATACCCCTCATTTGACGATTTTCGTGTGCTATAGCACACCATTTTTTGGGTGATCCGGATTCCAACGTCAAAAATGCCAAATTTTTTCGTGGACGTCCGTCAAGACCTTGTCTATGCATAAGGTTGGCCATCACGGCTTGTACGACCCATTTGGAGGGTCAAACGAGCCCCGAAGCGAGCATACGCCTCATTTCGACGATTTTCGTGTGCTATAGCACACTATTTTTTGGGTGATCCGGATTCCGACGTCAAAAATGCAAAATTATTTCGTGGACGTCCGTCAAGACCTTGTCTATGGATACGATTTTCCATCACGGCTTTTCCGACCCATTTGGAGGGTCAAACGAGCCCCGAAGCGAGCATACGCCTCATTTCGACGATTTTCGTGTGCTATAGCACACCATTTTTTGGGTGATCCGGATTCCGACGTCAAAAATTCCAATTTTTTTTGTAGACGTCCGTCAAGACCTTGTCTATGCATATGGTTGGCCATCACGGCTTGTCCGACCCATTTGGAGGGTCAAACGAGCCCCGAAGCGAGCATACGCCTCATTTCGACGATTTTCGTGTGCTATAGCACACCATTTTGTGGGTGATCTGGATTCCGACGTCAAAAATGCCAAATTTTTTCGTGGACGTCTGTCAAGACCTTGTCTATGCATCCGGTTTTCCCTCACGGCCCTTCCGACCCATTTTGTAGGTCAAAGCGAGCATACCCCTCATTTCGATGATTTTCGTGTGCTATAGCAAACCCTTTTTTGGGTGATCCGGATTCCGACGTCAAAAATGCCAATTTTTTTGTGGACGTTCGTCAAGACCTTGTTTATGCATCCGGTTGGCCCTCACGGCCCTTTTGACCCATTTTGAAGGTCAGACGAACCCCGTAGCGAGCATACCCCTCATTTCGATGATTTTCGTGTGCTATAGCAAACCATTTTTTGGGTGATCCGGATTCCGACGTAAAAAATGCCAAATTTTTTTGTGGACGTCCGTCAAGACCTTGTCTATTCATCCGATTTGCCCTCACGGACTTTCCGACCCATTT
>JAPXVU010000040.1:0-15000 GCA_027789145.1 Solanum arcanum
TAATTTACTTTATTTTTTTAATTTTTTAATTATTCATTATTATTTTCATAAATCAATAAACTATATTCATACATCCTCTTAATTTTATATACCTTGATAATTCGAATGAAAGCGATAATCATTTTAGGTTATTTTAAAGACAAAATATTATTATTATCATCTTTCAAAATAATAGTCTACAATGCATTTTTTTAATTGATAATCCAATGAAAGTTAGCGTCTATTCTAATCTAACAAATATACAATAAACTATTATCTCCTATCAACATTGATTAATAATCTGTATCTAAACAATTTAAATAATAGGCATTATATTGAATTGCATGAAATTAATATATAATTATCACTAAAGATACATATTTATGTCTTTTTAAATTACTAAAATAATATAAAGCTAAAAGAAACAAGAACATAGTATTGTTCAAGAAAAAATTTAGAAATTCATAGCATACATGTTTTTTATATGAATCTATAAATAAAAGGATCAAATATATAGTTTACATTAAAAGAAATTCTCAATAAAATGTACAAATAGTGCTAAGTGCAAAAAACACACCTTCAAAATTGCTTTTTACTACACAGTGAAGAGCAACATACAAATCTACTTGTTTCCAAAGAGTTTAGTAATGTTTAAACTTTAAGATCTACTGAATCTTGAAACCACGAAAGTAACTCCTCGAACTCTAAACTTAATTCTTAAAAAAGAAAAAATAACTTTTCTCTCTCTTTGCTTTTTGCTCACTTTTTTTCTTCTCCAGCTGTATTTGTGCCTCTCGATTTGTATTCTTTTCTCTACTGAACATTTGTTTTTATAGTAATTTAGGGTGTAGTGCGATTGCTAATTAACTTGAGGCAGTGATGAGAGAGTAGATATTTTAGTTTTAATTTAAAATTTTGTTGAGAATTTTAGTGTGAGATAAAGGAATAAAAATAAAATAAATGAATAAATAATAATAATGTTAATAAAACAAGACAAAAGACAAAAACAAGAGACAGAAAAAGAATAATTACGTGTAAGTGGGTAGTTTTTTTAAAAAATATCGTGCAACCAAAATGTATAGAAATAAAAACGGAAAATTAGAATGAGTGAAGATTTTTTAGAAAAAATTAGTTATATGAGTTTGAGGGTAATTAAGATAAAAGTGTAAGGTGATTAAAATTTTTAGGACTCTTCTTTTTATCTTGTTTTTTCTACTTTTTATGATATATAGTACCATTATTATTTATTAGACTAGTTAAAAGTTGAAGGATCATAATAAGTACATTAAATTCACAAAGTTTCTTTTCTTTATCAAACATAAATTGAGCTTATAATTTATTCATAATTTTTCAAATTTATTTTTAAATATAATAACCCTTATAAAATTTGTACCAAAAAATCTTTATGTTTAGGTCAAAAATTAGGTGTTCACATTCCTCGACTCTCCTAACGTTAGCTCTAGTATTTGCCATAACATGAAAATTCATAGGCGAAGCAATAGGAGAAAGACCAACTAGAGCTTAAACTTCTATGCTTGCGACTAATAGAGATGAAAGAAGCTGTAGATTGTTCCTAAGCATCAAATAGCCTCCTATTCATGAAATGTATCGCGACTCATACCCACATGATCAAGACTCTACTTAGAGATGGTATAAGACATCCTAAGATCATTTGTCATGCCTCAAAATTTGCACCTAGACGCGTGGCTCGATAGTCAATGACCATTGGAGGGCCTTGAGTGGACCTCCTTGTCCTCGCTTACTTAACTCAGCGAAAAGAGTTAACCTTCCAATGAAATATACTCATTCAATAATAACTTTAAAAAGTAAATAAGTTTGTGAAAATTCCACTTAAGTCTCTCTATAACAAAATCTCAAACAATACAAAGATGAGAGAATGATGCTAGTACCCTAACATCCTGGGAAGCCTCTGTATATCTAAGATGGATGTTTTGGATAGAGCCCACAAACATTCTATATAATAAAGAAAGACTATAAAGGAAATAAAATGTGTCCTCCGAATCACATAAAGGATCACCACTGGTAACTCCAGGAGTGCTTAGTTGGATTAATAGAGTCTCTTGATAATCTTGATCCTGGTTACGCATTAACGTCTCCGTCATGATGGGATTCTGTGGATAATTGGCATCGCGATGCATTGAATTTGCGAGTATGCGTAGTTGGAATTCTAACAACTTAAGCTTGAAAAAGAAAGAAGGAACAATTACCTTGGATACCTTTCGTCTGCCAATCGCGAATAACTTGACTTAATATAAAACAATGAAACACATGTAATGTATAAAAACACAGAACAATGAAGACACTTGGATTACTTAAAAAGATATGAAATAACAAACTTACATTACTTATACATGAATAAGTAATATAATTTTTATGTGGGAGATTTTCTATTTGGACTACCACCACTATGAGCCAAAGTGGTGATACAACATCTTATATGCTGCAGGAACTTCCCTATACTTTGTCGTTATGTAGAACTACTTAACATAGTGGATTCACTAAGCTTGCTTGTATGATCATCGAAAAAGTATGACCCGTTGTACCAATAATGGCTACATGGTTTTATAGAGACTTGATTTAACATGAACTCTCGTCCTGACATCAGTTCTCAAATACTACCACAAAAATATACCTTAGCTCAAGTGGGTTTTTTAAGAACAATATTGATCTTTGGATTGAGATAATTTCTCAATACTTAGCTTTAAAAAACTCTCTAGATTCAATGTTCCCTTTTTCTTATGCTAAATCTCTTCTAAAAATCATAATTTCCTCTAATATTATATTTGAAAATATTTATAAACTCTTAGAGAATACCATTGGTTCTCTTATGGCTTTGAGAAATAGACTCAACTCCTTACTCATTACTTGGCTTGAAACATGAGTCTTAAATCGAAGCTCTTGGGGAATACCTAGTTTCTTATAACTTTCAGAAAAGTGATCTCAACTCTTTACTTATTACCTAAAGTGAAACTTCTGATCTTAAAAAACAAAGTTAAACAATGGTAAAGACTCTAGAAAACCTTTTTAAGAACTTTTCTTTAGACTTGTTTCTTAAATTTAAACTTTACTCTTAACTTCTTTGACCTTGATCTTGGCATTTCCTTGAATTAAATTATGAATTCAAGGTTATAGTCTGTGTTTTAAAGTGATTCCTAGGTGTTTACAGAAACCATTAGGAAGTAAATTAGAATCATTGGAAGAGTGTTAACGCACCTTATAAGGACTTAAAAAGGCTAAACTATGGCGGGTGAAAAAGCCGATTGGTGCATCCAGGGCCTCGTCAAACCATTGTCGAGTTCAAAGAGCTCTGCGTCGTGGCGCCACTATGGCATTTCAAGGCCCTCATTGCAGCTGGACTATGCCGCACTCTCATCGAAGCTCGGTGTGGTTGACTACTTTCTCTTCTCGGTTTTGACTATTGAATCCCTAAGCGTCCATAGTTAACTTTTCCCCAAAATCCTGTAGGATCGTTAATATCTTGATACCCGATAGGGATTTGCTCAAAAACAACCGGGTATGCATCAAACAACAAGATTATTGAAGAACTAACTACTTAGGCATGTATCTGATTCTATTATCTCTGATTTAAAAAGTTTGAGTGTATTGGGTGAACTAACCTTTAAATTACCTCACAACCTTGATAGGGATCACCCCAAGCAATTCCATTTACCCAAATCTTGTCTCCTCGGGCAAAATCGCTGACTTCTCTACCTTTCTTTCTTCTTTACTTTCTTCTTTTAAGCCCCTAAGAGTAAAGTCTAATTTTCAAAAATAACTAAACTGATTTAACCCTAATAAATCCCTAAAATACGAAATAGTTAATTAATTGGTGAAAATACTAGTTTGCTACTTCCTTAAATCCGAATTTGAGTTTTTCTTACTTCGACAACCCAACCCGATAGACATATCTCTTTCATACGATATCAAAATTGCGCGATACTCGATGGCAGCGTTGGAAAGAACCCTTGAAAGGTATTTCAGCCCATGTCAAGAACATCCCTTAAATCATCCACGAGCTAGGAATTTATGCCCGTTGGAAAATGATTGAAACTCATTTTTGACTTAGGCAATTTTCCAGATTATTCCCTTTCTTTGAAAAATGAACAATTTTTGGTTTTTTAGACTATTTTACCAGATATTTAAAATTGTGACATGTAACAATATCTCCCCCTTGGGAACATTCATCCTCAAAATGGGATTTTTATCACTAAGATAAGGATAGTAACATCAAGTTCAAAACTTCGCCAAACAAAAACAAGTAAACACGTACATAATCATAGTTTGCAAGTACTATGAAGAGAATTAGTACCTTGATATGCATTATATCAGTTGATCTGGAGATTGAATTATATATTTTCTTCATATCCTTCTTGAGCTTTCCAAGTCTCATCCTCAAGAAATTGACTCCTCCGAAGGATGTAGGTGATGAAACCTCTCTTGTTTCTCAAACTTGCAAATCTTGGCGATCAAAAATCTAAACCTTAATCTCCCTCATAGTATAAGCTATCTTCTATTTCCACTTTTTATCGTTTCTCTGCGCTATTCATAGGACACACCCTAAGTGCCTCCTACCCATCAAGCACTTGGAACATGCAGAGTCTAAGTACCCCCTTTTTCCTTACCCACGGCCGTAGAATCCACATGTTTTTAGACCTGCGTTTCCTAGAACTCGATTAATGTACACATTTGGACTAGTGAGATTGATGAAGTAAGATGTTTTACTGCTTACAGTACAAAGAAGACCACTTAAAAGCTAACTGCTTTAGTTTCATGGACTCCATTGCTTGTTATGTATAATCCCTCATGATTCTTGGAACTCCTTTTCACCCTAATTTGGTCATGCTTGCTTCATGTGGATAAATGACTTTGTTGTGTCCATGTAACCTATTAACAAAGCTCCCTTACTTTTGTTACATTTGATATAAGATTCAACCAAGAAACAAACAATATCGTTCTACTCCTCAAGTGTCAACAACAATTTGTTAGATCGTAGGATACTTTCCCAAAAAGGCCTCTTCAAATATAGTCCGACCTATGATCGGTTAATTCTGTATAAGCACGAGTTAGAAAGAATCTTTTTAGAGATAAAGTCTAACTCGTTAAAAATATGAAAAAGTGAGAAATTCCTAAATGTTTCAACCTCCTAATTATAGATGTGGCTCACTTAACACCAATAAGTAGGACATTACATTCATGACTTCATAGCTCCCTAAGCACTCTTAAACTACGTGCTTTAATACCAAGGTTGTCATCACGCTTGATGCTACACCATGGGCGTTGCAAAAACTAAATGACCATTGTTGGATCTTAAGGGGACCACTGTCACGGCTTGCCAACTCGATTGGAAGACTTAACTGTGAAATAAACTCATTCCATAACATAAAGTAAATAAGTTGGCCAAAATGACACACATAAGTCTCTAATAAAAATGTTAGCGATAACAAAAGGCGGCGGACTCATTACTAATCGTCCTGAACTCGCGTACTGCGGATCATCTATATTACTGTGATTAATGTTGGGGCCGGACACCTACAGCGTCCTATAAAAAATAAAGACTAAAAAGCAATAAAGCGTGTGTTCTAGAATACATGGAAGCTCACATTATTGACTCGGAGTACTTAGATGGATCAACGAGGCAATGGATGATGTTGATCACTTGTTACTGTGTTTGCATCAGCTGAAAGCGATGCGATCCATATGGAATCGGTACATTGAACGTGCACCCAGTATGCACGAGTTGGAATGCTAACAATAATTTAATCTAGAAAAGAGTAAAAAGTAACAGTTACCATGAATCTTCTCCCTAGCTCATGGGCTAATAACATTACTAAATATGAACAAATAAAACACATTCAATATATTAAACAGCAAAACAATGAAAACACTTAGTTCATTAAAAAATGCAATGGAAAAACTTACATTACTTATATATGAAATAATATAGTTTTCATTGGGAGATTCACTTCAACTACAACCACCACTACGATCCCTAGTGAATTGTTACTGCTTTATCTTTCCCATTGTTTGTCAACTTTATACTTTTATCTTTGCGAAATTGAATCTACTTAACTTAGTTGATCCACTAGCGTAACTTATGTGATCATCTAAAAGTATGACTTGTTAATATCCATTATGACTACATGGATTTCTATGGAGACTTGAGTTAATATGAATTGTCATTCCCAAATCGATGGGTATCTTGCTCCCAAAAAATACTTTAGCTCGTATGTTTTTAATACAACTTAGGTTCTTTGCGGTAGAGATAATTTCTCAACACTTAACTTTAAAAAGATCTCTTGGAAACTTGATGTTCCCTTTTCCTTCTCCAAAAATCATTAGATATCTTATTTTTCTCTCTCATATTAAATGTAGAAAATATTTATTAACTCTTAAAGAAATAACATAGTTTAAGTCTTGAGAAATAAAATCAACCTCAAGCATTACTCTTTACTTTAGCTTGAAACTTGAGTCCTAAATAAACTCTTAGGGAATACCCAGTTCTCTTATAACTTTTAAGAAATGAACTCAACTATTTTACTTGTTCCTTAGCAGAAAGATGAGTCTTAAAAACAAACTTAAGCATTTCTAAAGACTCTTGAAAACCTTCAAGAACATTATTTTTGGACTTGCTGTAATCCTTCTTTGGGCACCCGACTCTTGAATTCTCTTTGACATTGATAGTAGATTTCCTGGAATAAAATTATGATTTCAAATTTATGAATTCTTGTTTTTGATGATTTCTATGTGTTTGAAATCATTTAGAGTTATTAGAATCACAAATAGTGTTCATAAAATTTAAAAAGGACTTAAATAGGCTAAACTACCTAAGTAGGGCGAAAAATACTGATTTAGGTGCATCGAGGGTCTTGCGCTGCGCCCCGGACTTCAATTTACGAGGCCTCGTCTTGGCATAAAGCCCTTCTGGTCGCAAGTTACCCCAAGCTCTTCTGGCAAAGAGATGGGGTGTGCCGCTCCTGGTGCTGATTGACATGTTTCTTTTCTCATTTTTGAACGCTTATACCCTTAATGCTCTATAGTTCCTTTTCCAAACCCTTAGGATCATTAGTACCTTCAGTGCCTATTGATCTAACTCAAAGAAAACAACCACGACATTGAGAATCAAACAACAAATTCTGGATACCTCAAAACAAATCTCAACCAAATACATGAATTCAAAGATTCTTCACATAAAACTAACTTTTTTTAAAATGTAACCAATTCTAAATACTATATTAGAAACATTTTTTGGTGTGTGGGTGAACTAACCCAACATAAAAGATCCGGACATACCTTGGATAGGGATCCACCTCGATGAATTCCACTCCTGCATATCTTGGAAGTTCTTGGTGAAATCCTTCATGTCTCTCCTTTTCTTTCTTCTTCATTCCTTCTCCAAGCCACAGAATGTAAAGTCTAATCTTCCAAATTGAACTAAACTAAGATTTTACCCCAATAAACCCCTAAAGCAGAAATAGGAAATTAATTGGTGAAAAGACTAGTTTGTCCTTCCATAAATCCACGATTTGGGCTTTCATTTCATCAACACTCCAACTTCCGATAGGCATATCTCCTCACTCGTTATTAAAAATGTATAAATTATGGCGATGTATGAAATATCTCACCATGTTCTTTTTCCAACCACATCAAGAACTACTCCCTAACTCATCCTGAGCTATAGGGTGTAGGCTGTTTCAATATGACCCAAGCTTCATTTTCTCTTAAGTCGAGGCAATTTTCTAGATCACGATATAATAGGACTCTAGCCGATTCATGCGCTTGGATCGTTTTTTCTTCTCTTTTCCCAAAAATGAATATTTTTAGTTTCTTAGCCTATTCCTAGATATCTAAAAGTGTAAGATGTTACACCATTTCTGACCTCATGCATTGATACCAAGTTTTTCACAATCTTAGAGCACCCAAAGTGATACCGTAAAAAAGCGTACTCGACCTCGAAAGTCTTTGACAAGCCCTTAGCATTTATTCATCACATAGGCATTAGAAATTATGGAAAGAATTCAAAACATTCATGAAGGCTTAGGCTTTCGAAAGGTAATTCATAAAGCGAAGTCTTTCCTAACATCATTGTCTCAAACCATCAATGAATGATATAAATAAAGGACATGATGCGTTAACCCATCAAAGTCTAAAACATAAATGAAAGACATAAGGAAAATTAAGGTTTGTTCTCGTAGTTATAAAAATCATCACTTCTTTTCTTTTTTAGGATCCTTGAAACTCTAGCCTCTAATGCAACTCAAAGCTCCAATCCTACATTTGGTTACAATATAGGCAATATGCAGTTGAATGTACTTCCAGAGGTACTTAGTATGAAAGCTAACATAACATGAGTAAGAAAATCTAAAATGGTTAGTCAACTTAAGACATAAGCATAATAGATATTAGCATACTCATATTTATAAGCATCATATCCTTACTAATCAACATAGTCTTTCGTACTGAGTGAACTACTTCCGAAGCCACCCATAATTTTACTTTTTGTGAGGCCGAGATAGAATCGCGTACTACTACCTAAGATAAGTACTTCTCTTTATTTATTGTTTGTCATAGCCCACCTTCATACTTAAGACCACAGGTTTTAAAAATAAATCTAAAGAGCACTATACCACTGCCCAACTTCGAGGAATACTTTGTGCAATGCATGTGGAACATCTCATTCACCACCCTCACACACTAAAGCATATAATGAAGTCACCTTACCCGTATGTTACCACTTCTAAGTGTAATGCTACATACCTACTTTCATATTTGACAAGGATATATCATCTTAAGTCAATCTCATACCATGGAAGGAGAATTCTAGCCACTACCCAAGCTAGAATGCTTCATAAGAGGATAATCTATCATAATTGAATTCAAAGTCATACTTGTACCATGTATGAATAGCATTCCATTATACCATTCACTGTATGTACTTTCATTTAGAGTTAGATTTCTCAATGTGAATTATATTTAATACTAGGTCTAACAAGAATAACATTATATCATACTAAGCCTAACTACAACATGGAAAACATCATATCATATAATCAAAGCATTATAGGATGGTTACAATTATACAAACCTAGCCACATTACAACCGTCCTATCAAAGAGTCAAAATTTATCAGTGAGGAGTAGTATAGAATTCTTAACCCTGGGTAGGTATATTGCTAGTAATCTATCTCCGTGTGCAAGTGAAATGCACCTTATATGCAGGCCATCTATAATTAGGGAGAGTATAAGTCATCTATCCTAAAGCTACCTTGAGAGATGGTTTTTGGCCTAACCAAGTCAAGCTATCATAAAGGCATTCTAATCATTAGCTACTTCCAAGCTACCCTAAGGAAGTATCTATCCTCCATCCTAGGCTACCTTGCCTATACTAATACCAACTACGATGAAAAAGAATTCTACCAATGCAAGATCAAGATAACCATGAGAGAACTTAACTCCTCCACCCCAAGATAGAATGATATCTACTATATCAAGCTAAATGCGATCTTTAATCCCAGAATGCCGTGGAGTATACCATCCCAAACTACATACTTGACTATCGTGAATGAGTCATAAACTCAACCTCGAAGCTATTACATGCACATTGTCTTATCTTACCAAGTCAACTAAAATAAGAGGATCATACAACATAACTTTAAGTTATTCTAGTCTATCATGCTTTGATTCATTTTAAATTCTTATGTCAAACAAGAATCCTTCTATCTGAGGAAGAACTTACTTCTCTTAACTTATTCAATTCTAATGCGTGTATAAGAGAAAGAGAATACTCAAATCAATATCTCTTTTTATATTGACTTTACCCCCAAATCCCTAAAAAATAATGACTAAAGTCCCAATTTTCCAATACTAAGTTTATTCTATCATGATCCATTGTCTAAAGTACAAGATGTTCAATCACCTTGGCTTAGAAGGTAGTTCTAGTGTACTTGATCCCTTATGGGTTCAATTCCTAACTTTACAAGTCAAAATCCTTGCTATTAAATCAAACCTCGTTCAATTCATATTTTAGATGATCCTAAATATTATCAATTAGTATTCCTATACAATTACGTTAATAATATCAACTTAGAAGGTCAATCTTGCCTTCTAGTAAATAAACCCACAATGATCACCTTCGTAAATCTTAGATTAGAGTTCATCAAAGAAATTAACATGAAAACACCATATAATCATCATATGAAAACATAAATAAAGCCGTGAATTCAATGTTTATCCACTACTTTGTAAAATATGCCTTACCCATTGATGTAATCTGATCCTTGCCGGATTAGAGATTATTTTGGATTCACAATTGTGGGAAACTTATGGTGGATCCGTTAATGGAAAAATCCATGGATTTGAAGGATGTCATGACTAAAGGAACACCCCATAGAAGTAATATGGCGTACTTGACCTCTCGGAGGTCTTATACAAACCCATAGTTATCATTAAGTCAGCATTTTTCATAGGAAAATTTAAAACGCTTCATAACCACGTAAATATGCTAGAACATCACCTCCACTTTATATCTATAAGTATCATAATACATGATTAGATTCTAAGTATCTTTTTTATATTAGACCCAACATAATTAGAGTATATTAGGGGGCCACGAACCCTTATAGCATAAAAATTATAAATTTTGACTATTACAAGACATTATAGGAAACTTGACATAACAGAATTAACTTGAACTTAAGGATCCACTTTCCTATTGAGCTCACGGAATACCATATCAACCTCTTGACCTTAGAGACATACTTTTAAGCATACATAACCTACACTTTGTGTAAAAAGGTAAAGAATGTGGTGTTAGTGACAAGAGGCCACTAAGTATGGCAACCATCTGCAAAATATGCATTTAAAAGGGAACATTTTACTGAAACCATGCATCATGCCTTTTACATGAAAACTTCACATAAAACTTTGATACCATAAGCATCATACACTTCACATACATCATTTTGGAATATATCCCTTAGTAATAATAACACATAGAACCATACATTAAATTTAAAGCACATTTAGGATGGAGTCTCACAGTATCAACTACTTCCGCTCATGAAAACATATTTCATTTACTGAGTGAACTCCATTTTCTTTACAGTAAGTTCTTTTCTTCTGAACTCCTTGACTTCCCAAGTGACCCATCTAGTGATAGTTGGTGCAATGTATTAACAATGTCCCGTTACACTATCCACACTCCAAGAATCACCTGTAAGTCCACAACAAAAGCATGCATACAACCTTCGTTAATCAAACATGCAGCATTAATAGAATCCATTTCATAAGTAACAAGACATATACTCTCACCCCTTTGGACCCAACATAGGTCTTTATGGACCACATAGAAGAACTCATTACTAAGACCACATACAAGTCAAGACTTTAACTTCCATCATACTAAGACAATATTGACATTAACATACTCTGACTTTTAATTCTAAATACATCGCCAAAACCACTATACTGCGTAATCTCATTATTCGAAGCTTACTAGTGCAATGTACGTATTGCTCCATAACCTCATATACACCAAGTAAACCTACAAAGAGTCTACTAGCCTTAACATGTGCTTCATACAACCACCCATGATACTATAGTCCCAACTACATGCGTGCACAGTAGGACTTAAATCCCTTATACATTATGACCAACACATTATGCATGATAATGTAAGGCCACATCATAGACTCCATTTGGACTCGTACCATGCATATAATCACAACAAGTAGATAGCACTCACAATCTCATGCATGAGGAACATAAACATATCCATATACTTTAGAACACGTTACTAGAGCTCCACCCATGAGCTACTTGTTTCAATTCCATAGGCAAAGTCACATCCCCTCACCTACACTAAGAAACTTCCTTTAGGTTATCGTAGTTAAGATCCTTACTTTTATTTTGATTGTCCATTTTACTTTAGGAAGCTATACTATTAACCAATATTAATAACATATTGTACTAAATCCATGTAATTTGGTGTTAATAGAAACTTTCACCAAGGGAAGGTTCTCTACCTTGCCAAAGTAGATCATTACCTACATGCTATGCATACTGAATACTATCAGGAGACCAGCATAGTTTATAGAGCTTTGAGAAATGATATGGAAATATTACTGTATGCCCTTGGGCTATGAGGGCTAACCACTCACACGAGAACTATGGTGAACCTACTCTTGGTGGGAATGAAACATCCCTCATCTTGAAGTTCACTTGGTGCTAAGCTAAATTTAGGTTATTGAGAACCCTTTATCATTCATTACTTTATAAAAAGTAGGCTTCTTGGGAGATTAACACCCCATATGATTAGGGCTTATGGGTCATAAATGATCTTTCGTCAACTTAAATCACGTGTGGGGAGAAGACCTTTCACATGGACACTGTAATATTCAAGCACCATCTAGTTTCTGACCCTTGAGAACACCTTTCAAGAGACCCTTTATTGACTAGATGATCATACATACATAATGAACATGTTTTCATGTGTGTGTACATATATGTAGAGTAGGCCTTTCACTCGAGCCCCACTTAGGCCACTCATGTTGATACTTAAAGCTTGACCCATTGCATAAGTGTATATGTTAAACTATAATGTATAAATCCTTTTCTTCATCTAACACATTTAGACACTATTCATATTCATATCATACCCATGTACATAGATAACAAACCTAGGAATTATTCTTCTATCAAGGCACACATGTGCGATACATGCATAGACAAGGTCCAATACTGCACTTGTCAATACTATTAAACCTTTCAAGTCATCCTAGTTAAAAGAGGTCCACATAGCATACTTCATGGACATATATTTTACATGCATAGTAGTTGACACAAGTGCATATGAGAATACCCTTTCATTTGATAACATGAACTTATACTACTTGTAAGCATGCGTGAGGTGTAAGTGTGTGTATATTGGTCAACTTGATCCATGTGGCTATTAACATCATATTGAAGCTGACTTGACCTCTTAAGACCACAATTCAAATCCATGCATAGACCACACATCATAATTCTAGTCTAAGAGACGAAGATAACTTCCACATTACATTGAAGACTCCTAACATTAGCTAATCGCACATTCATATAGTGAGTACGTAGGTAGAGTTTCATCGACCGTCATTACATAATCAATGGAAGAATCCTAAACCACACCTTCAACATAGTCATTCACATGCTGATAAGTGTAGCAATTCTAGCCTGAGATCATAACTAGAATAAAAGACTAGGCATGCTACTCCACATTACGATCAATACTATGACCACGTTCATAGTTCACAAACTTTCCTTTTTTAAGGCCGCTGATAAATGGATATAATTATTTAAAAGCGAGTAAAAAGCCACTCACCATAAGTTTACCATCCCATACAATACCATACAAGTCCAATCATATAGCAAGTCTATAGAAAAGTAGAGAGAATAGGGTCAATCTTACAATTCCTCCAAGATTTTATCATCATTGATAAACTCCCGTAATTCAATATTACACTACGTATAAAACATTAGCTAAATGTACCATAAAATAAAGGTTATCATGCTTCAAACATCATGATTTTAAAGATCACATTAGGTACAATACTTCATCAAGTCTATAGAAAGTAGATGAATAAAGATCAAAATACCCCATCACTAAACCTTGATCATCGTTGATCACTCATCTACATAATTCACCGTCAATTCACTTAATGACGCATTATCTATAATTAATTTATTATAATGGAATCTATAATTACAATCACCCCAACATCAAGATCCTGTAACCATCACATAGGCTAAATCGAAATTTGGGAGGTATAAATGGTTCATCATGAAATGAAGATTGAATTTCAACATGAAAAATAGTATACAATAATCAATTTAACATAAAGCAAGCTTTTTTGAAAATAATTTGATAAAGAACCCACTTTTGACTAGATTGGAAGAATGGAGGTTTGATCAAAGTTAAATCTTTCATTGAAAATATTTGAAAGGGACTCAGCTAGAAACAAAGATTGACTAAGGATGAAGGATAACAATAACATATAGTAGTGAGAAAACCGCGAAAACTTGGTGAATAAATCTTGTGATCCATCGACATAGTTTGTTCTTGACCTTCGTGTCCAATGGAGGTTTCTAGAGAAATTTCTTTTTGAGAGGGAAAAGTCTAATTTGAATAATGCATTGGAGAGTGTGATTTCATGTTATAAATCAACATAACATACCCAAAAATACATGAAATAAAACGCCTAGGTTCATTCTCTTGTAAGCTGGGGTGAATTCTCCCAAATTCACCGCTTTAAGCTATTAGCAGATAAATCACGTCCGGGCTTTTCCATTGGTGAGTGCATCAAGCGGACGATCGTTGGAGCAACGGTGCCGTACTACACAAGTGTCATTAGGAACTGAGGCTACAATTTGAGAGCTCAAGATCACATGGTTAGTGTATGGTTCTACGCCCCGTAGATGGGCTGGCGGTCCGCTGGATTTCATGGCGTGGAGTAAACACTTTGCACCCAAGGTTGTGTCAAGGCGGTAAGTTTAGGTCGCCTTCTTGAGACGCCTTATGCGAGGCCTTGGAAGTCATACCTAGGCGTTTCAAACAACACAAATACTCATGTACAATTTAAGGACCTTCTATATAAATTTCAACCAAAAGAACCACGTAAAATATGTCAAGACACACATGTACTGCGTCTCAGTAATGCTTTCAAGCGTCATCGGATGTTGTAGATGTTTGACCTCCAAATGACTTCTAAATTAAGCATGCGTACTGGGTGAAACTATATTTACTAATATTTAAAACCTTTTTAGACAAAGGTGAGGCCCTAATCTTCTTAATTCATTTTGAGGGTCCATACAAAAGGGCTTAGCGTACCTTTGATCGATTCCTTAAGCTAAGCTTGGAAACCTTGGTAGATTAGGACCTAGTAAATAACCTCTCTTTCTATTCTTCTCTTCTTCTTCAATAGTTTTAATGAGAGAAATTTTAGGAAGAGGATGGTTTTTTTATTTTACT
>JAPXVU010000040.1:42500-45000 GCA_027789145.1 Solanum arcanum
TTATTATTATTATTATTATTATTATTATTATTATTATTATTATTATTATTATTATTATTATTATTATTATTATTATTATTATTATTATTATTATTATTATTATTATTATTATTACACATATTATTATTATTATTATTATTATTATTATTATTATTATTATTATTATTATTATTATTATTATTATTATTATTATTATTATTATTATTATTATTATTATTATTATTATTATTATTATTATTATTATTATTATTATTATTATTATTATTATTATTATTATTATTATTATTATTATTATTATTATTATTATTATTATTATTATTATTATTATTATTATTATTATTATTATTATTATTATTATTATTATTATTATTATTATTATTATTATTATTATTATTATTATTATTATTATTATTATTATTATTATTATTATTATTATTATTATTATTATTATTATTATTATTATTATTATTATTATTATTATTATTATTATTATTATTATTATTATTATTATTATTATTATTATTATTATTATTATTATTATTATTATTATTATTATTATTATTATTATTATTATTATTATTATTATTATTATTATTATTATTATTATTATTATTATTATTATTATTATTATTATTATTATTATTATTATTATTATTATTATTATTATTATTATTATTATTATTATTATTATTATTATTATTATTATTATTATTATTATTATTATTATTATTATTATTATTATTATTATTATTATTATTATTATTATTATTATTATTATTATTATTATTATTATTATTATTATTATTATTATTATTATTATTATTATTATTATTATTATTATTATTATTATTATTATTATTATTATTATTATTATTATTATTATTATTATTATTATTATTATTATTATTATTATTATTATTATTATTATTATTATTATTATTATTATTATTATTATTATTATTATTATTATTATTATTATTATTATTATTATTATTATTATTATTATTATTATTATTATTATTATTATTATTATTATTATTATTATTATTATTATTATTATTATTATTATTATTATTATTATTATTATTATTATTATTATTATTATTATTATTATTATTATTATTATTATTATTATTATTATTATTATTATTATTATTATTATTATTATTATTATTATTATTATTATTATTATTATTATTATTATTATTATTATTATTATTATTATTATTATTATTATTATTATTATTATTATTATTATTATTATTATTATTATTATTATTATTATTATTATTATTATTATTATTATTATTATTATTATTATTATTATTATTATTATTATTATTATTATTATTATTATTATTATTATTATTATTATTATTATTATTATTATTATTATTATTATTATTATTATTATTATTATTATTATTATTATTATTATTATTATTATTATTATTATTATTATTATTATTATTATTATTATTATTATTATTATTATTATTATTATTATTATTATTATTATTATTATTATTATTATTATTATTATTATTATTATTATTATTATTATTATTATTATTATTATTATTATTATTATTATTATTACATATTATTATTATTATTATTATTATTATTATTATTATTATTATTATTATTATTATTATTATTATTATTATTATTATTATTATTATTATTATTATTATTATTATTATTATTATTATTATTATTATTATTATTATTATTATTATTATTATTATTATTATTATTATTATTATTATTATTATTATTATTATTATTATTATTATTATTATTATTATTATTATTATTATTATTATTATTATTATTATTATTATTATTATTATTATTATTATTATTATTATTATTATTATTATTATTATTATTATTATTATTATTATTATTATTATTATTATTATTATTATTATTATTATTATTATTATTATTATTATTATTATTATTATTATTATTATTACATATTATTATTATTATTATTATTATTATTATTATTATTATTATTATTATTATTATTATTATTATTATTATTATTATTATTATTATTATTATTATTATTATTATTATATTATTATTATTATTATTATTATTATTATTATTATTATTATTATTATTATTATTATTATTATTATTATTATTATTATTATTATTATTATTATTATTATATATTATTATTATTATTATTATTATTATTATTATTATTATTATTATTATTATTATTATTATTATTATTATTATTATTATTATTATTATTATTATTATTATTATTATTATTATTATTATTATTATTATTATTATTATTATTATTATTATTATTATTATTATTATTATTATTATTATATATACATATTATTATTATTATTATTATTATTATTATTATTATTATTATTATTATTATTATTATTATTATTATTATTATTATTATTATTATTATTATTATTATTATTATTATTATTATTATTATTATTATTATTAT
>JAPXVU010000041.1:0-50000 GCA_027789145.1 Solanum arcanum
TGGTACTCTATTGTGATCAATGGTAAAAGGCATGGTTTCTTCCATTCTACTAGGGGTCTGAAACAAGGGGATCCCTTATCTCCAGCTTTATTCATTTTAGGTGCTGAAGTATTAACAAGACAATTAAATCTCCTTCATCAAAATCAATTGTATAAAGGTTTTTATATGGAAAGAAATGGGCCTCAGATAAATCACCTCAGCTTTGCAGATGATATTATTATTTTTTCATCCACTGATAACCACTCCTTAAACCTTATTATGAACACTATTGAGCATTATGAAAGGGTTTCTGATCAGAAAGTGAACAAAGAGAAGAGTTTCTTTATGGTTACTCCTAATACTAGTCATGGAATTATTGAGGAGATCAAGAGGATTACTGGATATGGAAGGAAGAACAGTCCTATTAATTACCTGGGGTGTCCATTATACATTGGAGGGCAAAGGATAATATATTATACTGATATAGTGGAGAAGGTTATTAAAAGAATTAGTGGGTGGCAATCTAAAGTTTTAAACTTTGGAGGTAAAATCACCTTAGTCAAACATGTCTTGCAGTCTATCCCAATTCATATCTTAGCTGCTATTTCTCCTCCAAAGACTACTATCAACTATATTAAAAGAGTTATAGCTGACTTTTTCTGGGGTATTGATAAGGATAGGAAAAAGTATCACTGGGCTTCATGGGAAAATATGGCTTATCCAACTATTGAAGGTGGAATTGGTATAAGGCTGTTGGATGATATCTGTGTATCTTTCCAATACAAACAGTGGTGGGAACTTAGAACAAAGCAATCCTTATGGAGTCTTTTCATTAAAGCTAAATATTGTCAAAGTGCTAATATTGTAGCCAAGAAATATGATACTGGTAATTCTATTGTTTGGAGGTACTTAACAAGAATTAGAAAGGATGTGGAATCACATATTAAGTGGCAAATACAATCTGGATCTTGCAGCTTCTGGTGGGATAATTGGATTGGAGAGGGATCACTTGCAAAACATGGTGTTAATATTTCCAGTTTAAATAATACTGTTCTGTCGAAATTCATTGTGAATGGGAATTGGAATGAAAGGCTTGTTAGACAACATGTTAACCCCTTGATAGTTCCCAAGATTCTGCAAATCAATATCAATTTTGATGAAGGAAATGCTGATAAAGCAATTTGGACACCTAATGAAAATGGTGTATTTACTATTGCTTCAGCATGGGAGATTATTAGAAAGAAAAGGCATCAAGATCCTATTAATCATATTATTTGGCATAGAAATATTCCTTTCAAAGTTGGTTTCTTTATTTGGAGAGCTTTGAAAGGAAAATTGCCAACTAATGAGATTCTGCAGAAATTTGACAAAAATGAGAATGACTGTTATTGTTGTTATAATAAAGGTAAAGATGATATCAATCACATCTTGGTTACTGGTAATTTTGCTATGTATATTTGGAGATATCATGCTGCAAAAGTGGGAGCAATAGTATCTAATATCAATCTGAGGAATCAGCTACTGCAATGGAGGAATCTGCACACTCACAATCAGGTACATAAACTATTTATTCATATTCTTCCTAATTTTATTTGTTGGAATTTGTGGAAAAACAGGTGTAATGTGAAATATGGAGGAAAAACATCTAGCATTTCAAGAGTCCAACATGGTATCTTCAAAGACATTATGCAAGTTATTAAAGGTGTATTCCCTAGTATACCATGGCAACACAATTGGGATAGTCTGCTACATATTATTGATCAATGTACTCAACAGTACAAAATTATTATGATAAAATGGAATAAACCAGAGGAAGGCAATTACAAACTTAATACAGATGGGAGTGCACTAAGTGACTCAGGCAAAATTGGTGGAGGAGGCATACTGAGGGATCACCAAGGTAAACTCATTTATGCTTTTTCAGTACCTTTTGGATTGGGAACTAACAATACTGCAGAGTTGAAAGCTGTTCAGTATGGCTTGGACTGGTGTGAACAACATGGGTATAAATGCATTGATCTAGAAGTAGATTCAGAGCTTGTATATAAGTGGATCAACAAGATGATTAACATCCCATGGAGATGCCAACAATCAGTTCAAGAAATTCTGTATATTGGAAGCAAACTGGAGCATTTTCAATGTCATCACATCTATAGAGAAGCCAATAATACTGCAGACTTATTGGCAAAATTCAGCCATACTGTGGATATCCCACAACATTATTATGTTACTCAACAGCTCAAAGGAATAATTCGAGGAAGTTATATACTTGAAAAGATGGGAATACACAATTTTAGAAGAAGGAAAATCAAGAGGATAAATCATCCACCTTAATTCATGAAGATTTCAAAAGTTTTAGTATAGGATTGAGTTACTTTTGTTATTGAACCTATTATGTAACAAGAATTAGTTATTATTATAGGTTTGATCTTATTCATTTTTATACAATGTAAAGGGAGAGTCTCCCTAATTCATGCTTTCTTAGAAAATTTATTTTCATAGGAGTGCATCTTATTGTATAAGGTAAATTGAATTATCTTAGAAGATAAATCAATCTTACCTACCAAAATTTAGAAGGTAAGGTTTATGTCCCCCTTCATGTAACATTTTTTTATGAATGTTAAGGCCTGGGGGTGTAGCTAAGCCCCTGACCCACCTCAAGGGTCGTTCAACTAAAAAAAAAAAAAACCCTAAACCCTAAACCCTAAACCCTAAACCCTAAACCCTAAACCCTAAACCCTAAACCCTAAACCCTAAACCCTAAACCCTATCGCTTTTTCATTTCTCAAATTTTTTCTCTCTCTAAAAATTTTCTCTCTCTAAAAAATTTTCTCTCTCTAGGAATCTGTTCACGAATTTTGGTGTTATTCGCTGCTAATTGGAGAATTTGATTAGAAAATCATTGTTAGAATGACTGGCAATCCACCGGATGATCGATTCCGTCCACCGGATCCATTGATAGGGGTGGAAAATTCTAAGGCGCAGTCACAAATCAATGAAGCGGCGGATGGATCATCTTCTACTTCTTCGCATTTGCGAGAAGAAGCGATCCAAATGGCTACAGTTGAAGCGGAGATGGATGAGCTTCGTCGCACTACTGGTAAAAATCGAAATACGAGTGAAATAATGGGCGGAACATCAAGGATCGATGTACGAGTTGGATTGGATCGAAGAGATTCTCAGGTGCCAAAGGCGGCGCAATCGCATTCTCTTCAAGGTCAATTAGCGATTAATTGTCAAGAATTAGATACGGGGGAAGTTTCCCCTATTATCGATTCACATATTCAACAAACAGGGAATGCTACAAGGGATCGAATCGAACTGCGACATGAAGGTCTGATAGGATCGATACACGAAGGTAACTTGGGTGAATCACAGATGAATATTCAAGAACAGGGTAATGTCGATGTTCCACAACAGGGTAATCGCGATGGTCATCATCTTGATTCTTCATCCATACAATCGCAACATCGAAATCTCAATTTGAATAAGGAACAAGAAATTACTACACACCAGCATCCATCCTTGAATATTACTACAACAACTCCAGGTTCGAGGGTTGCAATTCATCCAATACCTGATAATTCAGCTGAAATTCCTAGTCAACAAAGGAAAAATCAAGGTAATATTCCTAATACTAACCCTAATCTCAATTTTGATAGTAATGTGCAAGAAAATAGAAGAAGGAATTTGGATACTGTTAGAACTCAGGCTTATCACACAGATTTTCCTAAGATTTCTAGTAATTTTGATAGGCCTAATACTCGAAATAAGACTGATAAGATTGATCCTCCCTTAGACAATGCTGATAAATTGAATAGGAAAGATCAACATCAAGAACCTGCCCCATATACTGTTGTTCAAACATATGCTGATAGACTTCGATTCAATCAGTCAAAAAAGGGTGTGAGTATTACTTTGAGTGAGCCTGAAATAACCACCAAGCAAGGTTTACCAGCAGTCCTTTATGTTAAGGATGAAATTGTTAAGGAATTGGCTTCAACTTGTAAGTTTACATTGATTGGAAAATTCATCTATACAATGCCTAAATTAGAGCTTATTAGAAAGAACTTTATCCTTCAAACTCAGCTTTCTGGGGGGGGGGTAAAAATAGCTCAATTTAACTCTAGACATGTATATATAGATTTGGATAATGAATTGGATTATAATATGGTGTGGACAAAACAGAGAATGACTATTGCTGGACAAATCATGAGAATCCAGGCTTGGACTCCAAATTTCAAGCCTGATGAAGAGACTCCCTTAGTCCCAATTTGGATATCCCTACCTGAACTACCTTGGCACTGCTATAACAAGGAGTTTATTACCACCCTTTTATCCCCTATTGGTAGAGTGTTGTACTTAGACTCAGCTTTAATTAATAAAACAATAGGTAGCCAAGCTAGGGTGAAGGTTCAAGTGGATTTAACTAGAGACAGACCCTCTCATATTTGGATGGGGTACATTGGGGAGGACATTACTGATGGAAGATGGCAAAAAATTGATTATGACAATATCCCTGATTACTGTTTCTACTGTAAGCATCAAGGTCACAATGAATCTGTTTGTATTATCAAGAAAAGGGATGTTGAAAACAAAAGGAAAAAAGACTTAGACAAAAACAAAGAAAAGAATGACAGTGTTTATCATAACCATGAAGATTTACAGAGTCATCAGGGTGTGGAAACTGATATAAGGGAGTTGGATCACATCCAACAAAGCCATCAAACTCAAGACAATCAACAACAGCTAATACAAGAGGATTGGCATATACAAAAGAGAAGGAATCAACCTCATCAAGTTAGATTCAATGCCAATAGAGCTGTAACTCAACAGGTGCAAACTCAGACAGGTATTGTCCCTCTCCCTACTAGAAACACTTATATTGATTTGGAAGTGCAGGAATTCAATATTGAAGGCAGAGAAATGGAGGCACATAATGGTATAGAAAATAGGCAACAATCTACTTCTATAAATAGGCCACATCAGAGTTCAATCCACATTACTGAAGGCAATAAACAAAGGGATCAAAGAACTAAACAATCAGGCAAGGATCCTCAAGTGTCTAAGCATAAACAAACTGGTGATCAACAAAAGATAATCACCAGACCAGGTATTGACTCAATGCTCCCATCCCCAGCACCCCTTAATATTTCTACTGGTATAGATGTTGTTAATGTTGGTGTAGCTGATGGAGGTGTGGATGGAATTGGTCAGGAGACACTAAATTCTACTTTATCTAGGTTAGCTAAAGGAAAAGATAAAACAAGTGATCATGATTCCTTACAAGAGAAAATTCCCCCTGATAAAACTAATACTCATTATTCCTTACAGATTAGTAATAAGACTGGTACTATTAATGTACCTAACCCTGTCAATGAGCCTAATAATCCTCAAGGTGATACCCTTGATGAATATAAGGAACTTGACTCAGAGGATGAGTATGATGTTGATACTCAATCCTTAGTGGAAGGTATTGAACCTGGGGAGGAAATAAGTACTGGTCATCAAGCTCAAAAAGGCCCTTTGCTAGATAACTCTAATATGGATGAAATTAGGGATGTCACTGGTAAACAGGGTCTTTCTCCAAGAGGTAGGAAATTATTAAAACAAAATAAAAATACTAGCATTAGTAAACCTAATACAAGAGCTAGAAGTAGAGGTGTTTGATGTTTAAAGTGATTTGTTGGAATGCTAGGAGCATCAATACATTTGGTGCCCTGGAAAGACTTATTAATCTCAGAAAAATGCATAATCTTGCTATGATTGCAATTTTAGAACCTTTCACTAATCACTCTCAACTGGATTTCTATAGACTGCAGCTTTTAATGAATAAAGGACATTATAATCCAAATAACAAAATTTGGTTATTCTGGTCTACTGAGGTTACTTGTAACATTTTAGAGAGTGATCAACAACAAGTTACTTGTGAAATTAGCTATGAAGGCTACAGTGAAAAATTTCTTATGACTTATGTCTATGCAAAGTGCAAGGAGTATTTGAGGAAACCTCTGTGGGATAGTATGCTAAGATGGTCTACAACTCTTTATCCTTGGTGTATCTTAGGAGATTTCAATGTGATCTCTTCAACTCAGGAAAAATTGGGAGGCAGAGATTATAATATTAATAAGAGTCTGGAGTTTATTGATATTATTGATTCTTGTGGTCTGATGGATATGGGATATAGTGGTCACCCATACACCTGGTGTAACCATAGAAGTGATGGTTCTAGGATTTGGAAAAGGCTAGATAGAGGTCTGTATAATGATAAATGGCTTGACAAAATGCCCCTTACTAACATTACTCATTTTCCTTCTGTGGGTTCTGATCATTGCCCCTTATTGATGGAAGTGATTGAGAGCAAGGAGTCTGTCATAAAGTATTTTAAGTTTCTTAATTGTTGGGTTGATAATGCTACTTTTATACAGACTGTTGAAAAGTGTTGTAAAAAGAATGTTGTTGGCAATCCTATGTGGATACTACATACCAAGATGAAAAGACTTACAAATACCTTAAGAGACTGGTCAAAAAAGGAATTTGGAGATATTTTTGAAAAAGTAAAGCAATATGAAGGTGAGGTTAAAGAGGCTGAAGGTAATTATATCATGGATAATAGTAATGTAAATAGAGAGAAGTTGTATGCTATTAATGCTCAATACATTAAGTATTTGAAATTGGAACATTCCATTCTTCAACAAAAAACTCAATTGCATTGGTTAAAAGAAGGGGATGCTAATTCCAAGTATTTTCATGCTGTTATTAGAGGCAAGAGAAAGAGAATGTTTATTTACAAAATTATGGATGAGAAGGGTAGTTGGATTCAAGGAGAGGAACACATTGCTAGAGAAACCTGTGATTATTATAAAGGTATTTTCAATGGAAGTTCTGACAAAATTAATGAGGAAAGTCTTCACTGTATTCCCAATTTGGTTACTCAAGAACAGAATTCTGAATTGGAAAGAATGCCTAATGAGGAAGAATTGAGGAAAGTGGTGATGAATATGAATCCTCATTCTGCACCTGGACCTGATGGTATAGGGGGTAAATTTTATCAATGCTGTTTTGACATAATTAAGGATGATCTCTTAGCTGCAGTACAAGCTTTTTTTAATAGTTGTGAAATGCCTAAGTATATGACTCATGCTTGCTTAATTCTTCTCCCTAAAGTGGATCACCCTTCCAGACTAAAAGATTTTAGGCCTATTAGTCTTAGTAATTTTACAAATAAGATTATCTCTAAGATTATTAGTATGAGATTAGCACCTATTCTACCTCTCCTTGTTTTAGAAAATCAGTCAGGTTTTGTGAAGGGAAGAAATATTTCAGAAAATATTATGTTGGCACAGGAAGTGATTCATGGTATTAAGCTTCCTAAAGAAGGGAGGAATGTGGTTATTAAACTTGACATGATTAAGGCTTATGACAGGGTTTCATGGACCTATACATGTTTGGTGTTAAGAAAAATGGGTTTTGGAGAATTGTTCATTGACAGAATTTGGAGAATAATGAGTAACAACTGGTATTCTGTGGTGATTAATGGCAAAAGACATGGTTTCTTTCACTCTACTAGAGGCTTAAAGCAAGGAGATCCATTGTCCCCAGCACTATTTATTTTGGGTGCTGAGGTTTTTTCAAGACAGCTTAACCTTCTTTATAATAATCCTGATTACATTGGTTTTCAAATGGATAGTAAAGGACCTCAAATTAATCATTTGTCTTTTGCTGATGATATTATTATTTTTACCTCTACTGATAGGCCTTCTCTTCAAATTATTATGAAAACTATTAGAGATTATGAATTGGTTTCTGATCAAAGGGTTAATGAAGATAAAAGTTTCTTTATGGTTACTCATAAGACTAATCAGGATATTATTGAGACTATAAAGACTGAAACTGGTTTTGGTGTACAACATAGTCCTATTAATTATCTTGGTTGTCCTTTATATATTGGGGGTCAAAGGATTATTTATTTCTCTAGTACTGTGGAAAAGATTATCAAGAAGATTGCTGGATGGCAAGCTAAAATACTAAACTTTGGAGGCAAAGTTACCTTAGTGAAACATGTTTTGCAGTCTATTCCAATACATATATTATCTGCTATATCCCCTCCTAAAACTATTCTCAAACAAATCCAAAGGGTGATTGCTGATTTCTTTTGGGGTATTAATAAGGATGGCAAAAAATACCATTGGGCATCTTGGGAAACATTAGCTTATCCAACCAATGAAGGTGGTATTGGAGTAAGAAAGCTTGATGATGTTTGTATAGCTTTTCAATACAAGCATTGGTGGGAATTTAGGACTAAAACTTCCTTGTGGAGCAAATTCTTGAAAGCTAAATACTGCAAAAGAGCCAATCCTGTGGCTAAGAAATATGATACTGGAGAATCATTGGTTTGGAGATATTTCACTAGAAATAGACATGCTGTAGAATCTCATATTAGATGGCATCTTACATCTGGTTCTTGCAGCTTTTGGTGGGATAATTGGATAGGGAATGATGCCTTAGCTAATCTTTGTATTAATGTGTCCAGTCTTAATAATAAACCAGTTTCTGATTTTCTTGATAATGGCACATGGAATGAGAGACAAGTTAGACAACATGTTCCTCCAATATTGGTTCCTCAGATTATGCAAACTCATTTCAAGTATAATCTAGACATAGATGATCAGGCTATTTGGACACCTGCAGACAATGGTAAATTTACTATTGCTTCAGCCTGGGAGATCATTAGAAAGAAGAAGGCTAAGGATATCATTAATAACAGTGTGTGGCATAAACATATTCCTTTCAAGATAGCATTCTTTATGTGGAGAGCTTTGAGAAGTAAACTTCCAACAAATGAAACAGTGCAGAAGTTTGGAAGAGATATAGCTGATTGTTATTGTTGTTATAGAAAAGGCAAAGATGACACCAAACATATACTAATTACTGGCAATTTTGCTAACTATATCTGGAAGTATTATCCAGCTACTGTTGGAGCAACACAAACAAATACAGATTTGAGAAGCTTACTATTATATTGGAAAAATCTTCCTTCTCCAAATCAGGTACACAAATTATTTATTTCTGTTTTACCTAATATTATTTGTTGGCAATTGTGGAAAAATAGGTGTGCTGTCAAATATGGAGACAAGAAATCAAGTATACATAGAGTTCATTATGGCATTTTTAAAGATGTTATGCAAATCATTAAAGTAGCATATCCAACTATTCCATGGCAACATAACTGGTACAACTTGATTACACTAATTGAACAATGCAAACAACAACTAAGTGTGATCATGGTCAGTTGGAGGAAACCACAAGAAGGTATATATAAACTAAATACAGATGGAAGTGCACTTCCAGATTCTGGCAAGATTGGAGGAGGAGGCATATTAAGGGATCACAAAGGTAACTTAATTTATGCATTTTCAATACCATTTGGTTTAGGTACTAACAACATTGCAGAGATGGAGGCTGCTAGATATGGATTGCATTGGTGTGATCAACATGGATATAAAAACATTATTTTGGAAGTAGATTCTGAAATTTTGTACAAATGTATATGCAATACAATTTCAATTCCATGGAAATGTCAACAGATGATACAACAAATCCAACACATTGCCAGAAAATTGGATCATTTTGAATGCATACATGTTTATCGAGAAGTCAATGGTACTGCAGACCTATTATCAAAGTGGAGTCACAAGTTGGACATTATACAACATTTTTATACAACTCAACAATTAATTGGAGCAATTCGAGGAAGCTATATTTTGGACAAGATGGGAATATATAATTTTAGAAGAAGAAAGACTAAGAGAATCAAGCACCCTCCTTAAATTTACAATGTCATTAAATCAATTTTTGCTTTATCAAACATTAATTGACATTAACTTTTAATGTTACTCAAGTTATATAAGACTCTTTTTTGTAAAGGGAGAGTCTCCCTAGTTTATGCATTCTAGTATTAGGTTTATTTTCTTAGAGTGCATCTTTGTGTATTAAGGTTAAATTGAATTATCTTAGTAGATAAATCAATTTTACACCTTATAAATCATAGAAGGTAAGGTTTATGCCCCCCTTCTTGTATTTTTTGATTGTTAAATGGTAAGGCCTGGGGGTGATGCTAAGCCCCTGACCCACTTCAAGGGTCGTTCAACTAAAAAAAAAAAAAAAAACCCTAAACCCTAAACCCTATCGCTTTTTCATTTCTCAAATTTTTTCTCTCTCTAAAATTTTCTCTCTCTAAAATTTTTTTCTCTCTCTAGAAATTTTCACGAAATCTACTGTTCATCGCTGATAATCGGAACATTTGAGTAGGAAATCGTGTTAGAATGAATGTTAATCCACCTGATGCACGATTCCGCCCACCGGATCCATTGGTAGAGGCGGAAAATCCTACTGCGCAGCCACAAATCAATGAAGCGGCGGAAGGAGCGTCTTCTACTTCATCACATTTGCGAGAAGAAGCGATCCAAATGGCTACGATTGAAGCGGAGATGGATGAACTCCGTCGCACTACTGTAAACACTCGAAATACTAATGAAATGATTGGAGGAACATCAAGGATCGATGTGCGAATGGGATTAGGTCAAAGCGATTCTCAGGTGCCAGAGGCGGCGCGATCGAATTCATTACAAGTTCATTCAGAAGTTAATCGTCAAGAATTAGATACTGGGGTAGTTTCCCCTACTATCGATTCACATATTCACCACAAGAGTAATACATCGAAGGATCGAATTGAGTCGCGAAATGAGGGTTTGGTAGAATCGCGATATGAAGGTCAACTGGGGAAATCGCAGATGAACATTCAAGAACAGGGTATTGGTGATGTTCAACAACAGGGGAATCGAGATGATCATCATCTTGATTCTTCATCTATTCAATCACAACATCGACAGGTTGATTTGAACAAGGAACCCCAAATTCCTCCTCACCAATATCAAACCTTCAATACGACTTCCAGAATTCCAGGTGCGAGAACTACAAATCAACCAATACTTGATAATTCAGCTGAAATTCACAGTCAACACAGGCAAACTCAAGGTACTCTAACTATCTCTAATCCTAATTCCAATTATGTTGTTAATGTTCAAGATAATGGTAGGAGGAATATGGATACTGTTAGAACTCAATCTTATCAAACAGAGTTCCCTAAGATTTCTAGTAACTTTGATAAACCTAACAATCGAAATAGAACTGAGAAAATTGATCCTCCATTAGACAATATTGATAAATTGCCTAAGAAAGATCAAAACCAAGAACCTGCCCCATACACTGTAGTTCAAACATATGCTGATAGACTTCGATTTAATCAATCAAAAAAGGGAGTGAGTATAAACTTGAGTGAGCCTGAGATTACCACCAAGCAAGGCCTACCAGCAGTCCTTTATGTTAAGGATGAAATAGTAAAGGATTTGGCCTCAACTTGTAAGTTTACTTTGATTGGAAAGTTCATCTATACCATGCCTAAAGTGGAGCTTATTAGGAAGAATTTTATCATCCAAACTCAATTATCTGGGGGGGTGAAAATTGCACATTTTAATTCAAGGCATGTCTACATAGATTTAGACAATGAATTGGATTATAATATGGTGTGGACAAAACAGAGAATGACAATTGCTGGACAGATCATGAGAATACAGGCTTGGACACCAAATTTCAAGCCTGATGAGGAAACTCCTCTTGTCCCCATATGGATATCATTACCTGAATTGCCTTGGCACTGTTACAACAAGGAGTTTATTAGTAGCTTGTTATCCCCCATAGGTAGAGTATTGTATCTTGATTCAGCCTCTATTAATTAAACAAGGGGTAGCCAGGCTAGAGTAAAGGTTCAAGTAGATTTAACCAAAGATAGACCTTCACACATATGGATGGGATAGATTGGTGAGGACATCACTGATGGAAGATGGCAAAAAATAGAGTATGATAGTATACCAGACTATTGCTTCTATTGTAAGCATCAAGGACATAAGGAATCAGCTTGTATCATTAAACAAAGGGATGCTGAAAATAAAAGGAAAAAAGAGTTTGAAAAAAACAAGGATAAGCAGGATAATGGTAACCAACATAATGAAGAGCTGCAGATTCATCAAGATGTGGAAAGTGGTAGAAAGGAATTAGATCATGCTCAACAAAGACAACAAATACATACCAATCAACAACAATTGATACAAGAGGAGTGGCATACACAAAAGAGGAGGAATCAAAATCAACAAGTCAGGTTCAATGCAGACAAAGTTGTGACTCAACAATTCCAAGCTCAGACAGGTATAGTTCCTATTTCTACTAAAAACACTTATATTGACTTGGAAGTGCAGGAACTCAATACTGATGGAGGAGGAGTAGAGGAACATCTTGTGCCTGAACATAGACATCAGACTGTTCCTTTACATAGGCATTCTCAAGGCCATATATATAACACTGGAGTCTATGAGCATAGAGATCAAAGCAAACAACAACAAAGAAGGAATATTCAAGTGCCTAGAAAAGAACAAACTGGTGATCATCAAGATATAATCACCAACACAGGTATTGACTCAATGCTCCCCTCCCCTGCAGCCCTTAATACTACTGGTATAGCTGTTGATAATGCTGGTGTAGCTGTTGGAGGTGTGGATGGAAGTGGTCAGGAGACACTTAGTTCTAAATTATCTAGGCTTTCTAAAGGAAAAGGTAAAATTGGTGAACAAGGGTCCATGAATGATAAAGAACCCCCTGATAAGATCAATACTAATAATCTTCATTTGGTTAGTAATAAAAAGAAGAATTCTAACTTTGATGATACTGGTGATGACCCTATTAATCAGCCTGGTGTTGATGAGTATAGAAATCCTGATTCTGAGGATGAGTATGATGATGATACTCAATCCTTAGGGGCAGGTATTGAGCCAGGAGAAGAAGCTGGTACTTCTTATCAAATTCAGTCTGGTCCTTTGTTACATAATGCTAATGTAGAAGAAATTAGGGATGTAACTGGTAAACAAGGACTTTCTCCAAGAGGTAGAAAATCTGTAAAACAAAGTAAAAATACTAGTACTAGTAAACCTAATACAAGGGCTAGGAGTAGAGGAGTCTGATGATCAAATTGATTTGTTGGAATGCTAGGAGCATCAATACCTTTGGTGCCCTGGAAAGGTTAATTAATCTTAGGAAGCTTCACAATTTATCTTTGATTGCTATCTTAGAACCCTTTTCTAACTATTCCCAAATAGAATCTTATAGATTGCAGATGCTGATGAATCATAGCCATAGTAATCCAAATAATAAAATTTGGTTATTTTGGACAAATGAGGTGTGCTGTAACATTTTGGAAAGTTCTGAACAGCATATTACTTGTGAACTTAGTCATGAAGAATGTAGTGAAAAATTTCTTATGAGTTTTGTCTATGCTAAGTGTAAAAATCAGTTGAGGAAGCCTCTTTGGGAAAGTATGTTGAAATGGTCTGAAACTAGTTATCCTTGGTGCACTATTGGAGATTTTAATGTTATCTCTTCTACTCAAGAAAAATTTGGAGGTAGAGAGTACAATATTACTAAAAGTCTTGAGTTTATTAGTATTATTGAAGCTTGTGGTTTAGTTGATATGGGCTATAATGGGCAGAAATATACATGGTGTAATCACAGGAAGGATGGTGCTAGGATTTGGAAAAGGTTGGATAGGGGTATAGTAAATGACAAATGGTTAGACAGGATGCCTCAAAGTCATATTACTCATCTTCCCTCAGTGGGATCAGATCACTCACCATTATTATTGGAAATGAACAATAATCATACCTCTGTTATCAAGTATTTCAAGTTTCTCAATTTTTGGACTGAAAATGAATCCTTTTTAACAACAGTGGAAAAATGTTGGAAAAGGAAGGTGAGTGGTGATCCAATGTGGATTTTACATACAAAATTGAAGAGATTAACTCAGACTTTAAGGTGTTGGTCAAGGAAGGAATATGGTGATGTCTTTGAAAAGGTGAAACAGTATGAGGAAGTTGTGAAAAAGGCTGAAGAAGATATCATTAGAGATAACAGTAATGAAAATAGAGAAAAGTTGAAAGGTGTTAATGCTCATTACATTAAGTATTTAAAATTTGAGTATTCTATCCTTCAACAAAAAACTCAATTACAATGGTTAAAAGAGGGTGATGCTAATACCAAATACTTTCATGCCCTTATTAGAGGAAGAAGAAAAAAAATGATTATTTCTAAACTGATGAATGATCATGGTGGTTGGATTCAAGGTGAGGATAATATTGCTAATGCAGCATGTGATTATTTTCAACAAATCTTCACTGGAAATCTGAAAGAATTCAAGAGGAGTTGCTAGACTGTATTCCTAAAATGATTACTTATGATCAAAATTCAGATTTGGATAGAATGCCTAATGAAGATGAGCTGAAAAGGATCATAATGAGTATGAATCCTAATTCAGCCCCTGGACCTGATGGTATTGGTGGGAAGTTTTATCAAGAATGTTTTGATATTATTAAAAAGGATCTTATGGCTGCTGTAATCTCTTTATTTAATGGTAACATTATGCCTAGGCATATGACTCATGCATGTTTAGTTTTACTCCCTAAAGTTGATCATCCAAATAAGCTGAAAGATTATAGACCCATCAGTCTTAGTAATTTCACTAATAAGATAATTTCTAAGATTCTCAGTAATAGATTGGCTGTCATATTACCTGATATTGTCTCTGAAAATCAGTCTGGTTTTGTTAGAGGAAGGAGCATTTCTGAAAACATTATGTTGGCTCAAGAAGTTATTCATGGTATAAAGATACCTAAAGAAGGGATGAATGTAGTTATCAAACTGGACATGATCAAAGCTTATGATAGAGTATCATGGGCTTATACTTGTATAGTTTTAAGAAAAATGGGTTTTAGTGAGATATTCATAGATAGAGTTTGGAGAATTATGAGCAACAATTGGTATTCTATTATGATCAATGGGAAAAGACATGGTTTCTTCCATTCTACTAGGGGTCTGAAGCAAGGAGATCCTCTATCTCCAGCTCTTTTTGTTTTAGGGGCTGAAGTGTTTGCAAGACAGCTGAATCTTTTATATCATAATCAGTATTATAAAGGTTTTAATATGGAAAGTAAAGGACCTCAGATTAATCATCTTAGCTTTGCAGATGATATTATTATTTTTACTTCCACTAATAGAAGATCTTTACAGCTTATCATGAAGGTTATTGAGGATTATGAAAATGTTTCTGATCAGAAAGTCAACAAAGAGAAGAGTTTTTTTATGGTTACATCTAAGACTAGTAATACTATTATTGAGGATATCAAAATGGTTACTGGTTTTGGTATAAAGAGTAGTCCTATTAATTACTTAGGGTGTCCTTTATACATTGGTGGTCAAAGGATTATTTATTTCTCTGATATAGTAGATAAAGTGATCAAGAAAATTTCTGGCTGGCAATCTAAGATTCTCAACTTTGGGGGTAAGGTCACTCTTATTAAACATGTATTGCAATCTATTCCAATTCACATCCTTTCTGCTATTTCTCCTCCAAAGTCTACTCTTACACACATTAAAAGATTAATGGCTGATTTTTTCTGGGGCATAGACAAAGATGGAAAGAAGTATCATTGGGCCTCATGGGAAACTTTGGCTTATCCAACTATTGAAGGGGGTATTGGAGTTAGGCTGTTAGATGATGTTTGTAAAGCTTTTCAATATAAACAGTGGTGGGAATTTAGAACAAAGAAGTCTTTGTGGAGCAATTTCTTAAAGGCTAAATACTGTCAAAGAGCTAATACTGTGGCCAAAAAGTATGATACTGGAGATTCTTTGATGTGGAGATACTTAACCAAAAATAGAATTGAAGTGGAATCTCTTATTAAATGGCAGATTAAGTCAGGTTCTAGTAGCTTCTGGTGGGACAATTGGTTAGATGTTGGAACTATTGCAAATCAATGTGACAATATTTCTAGTCTGAATAATAGTAGGGTGGCTGATTTCTTCATAGATGGTAATTGGAATGAAAGATATATTAGACAACATGTGCCTCATATGTTGATTCCTAATATCTTGCAAACAAGATTTGATTATCAAGAAGGTGTTGATGATACTGCTGTATGGACACCTGAGGAAAATGGAAGATTTTCTATTGCTTCAGCATGGGAAATTATTAGAAAGAAAAAGATTCCTGATCCTATCAATGCTATTATTTGGAATAAACAGATCCCTTTCAAAATTGCTTTTTTTATATGGAGAGCTTTGAGGTGTAAATTGCCAACTAATGACAGCCTGCAGAAGTTTGGAAGAATTGCTGAAGATTGTTACTGTTGTTATAAGAAAGGAAAAGATGACATTAATCACATCTTAATCACTGGCAAATTTGCTAATTATATATGGAAACATTATGTTGTTAAGGTGGGCATAACTCAAATCCATACTAACATAAGAAGCCAGCTTTTGCATTGGAAGAATCTGCAGTCTCTTGATGAGGTACATAAAATGTTTATTCAAATTTTACCTAATTTTATTTGTTGGAACTTGTGGAAAAATAGATGTGCTGTGAAATATGGAGGAAAACATTCAAGTATTAGAAGAGTACTGTATGGTATTTTTAAGGATACAATGCAGTTTATTACAATGGTATATCATATACCTTGGCAGTCCAACTTAGATAAATTGATCCATATTATTGAGAATTGTCAGCAACAATATAAGATTTTGATTGTGAGCTGGCACAGACCAAGAGAAGGAATTTACAAACTAAATACAGATGGTAGTGCAATTCAAGAAACTGGTAAAATAGGTGGTGGTGGAATTCTTAGAGATCACCAAGGTAAAATTATTTATGCATTTTCAGTTCCTTTTGGTTTTGGTACTAATAATATTGCAGAGCTAAAGGCAGCATTGTATGGACTTGAATGGTGTCAACAACATAGTTACAATAAAATTGAGTTGGAGGTGGATTCAGCACTACTTTGCAATTGGATTAACAATACAGCTAGCACACCTTGGAGATGCCAGCAATCTGTCAAGCAGATCTTACAAATAAAGAGCAACATGGTTCAATTTCATTGCAAGCATATATACAGGGAATCAAATAATACTGCTGACCTATTGGCAAAGTGGAGTCATACTATGGATATCCCTCAACACTTCTACACATCACAACAATTAATGGGAACAATTCGAGGCAATTACATATTGGAGAAGATGGGTATACAAAATTTTCGAAGAAGGAAGACAAAAAGAATCAAAATTCCTCCATAGACTGTTTCTAAAGACTGTTGGTTTTGATAAATCATCAATAGACATTTGAACATTTCATTAGCTAGTGATAGTTAGTAGATTTGTTTTACCTTGTTTATAATCATGTAAAGGGAGAGTCTCCCTTATTTATGCTTTCTTAGAATAATTTGTTAAGAGAAGAGTCCTCTCTAGGCTTTAGTTCTAAAGTTTGCATCAAAATTATATAAGGTTAAATTGACTAATCTTATAAGATAAGTCAATTATAACCACCTTGTGATAGAAGGTAAGGTATTAAGTCCCCCTTCATGTACTTTTATTTTTATAAATGATAAGGCCTGGGGGTGTTGCTAAGCCCCTGACCCACCTCAAGGGTCGTTCAACTAAAAAAAAAAAAAAAAAAAAAAAAACCCTAAACCTCAACCACAATCTGAACCACAGACCTGAACCTGAACCACAGAACCTCAACCTGAACCACTGAACCACAGAACCTCAACCTGAACTCAGACCACTGAACCACTGAACCAACCCAACCTGAACCACGAACCTCAACCACAGACCACGAACCTCAACCTGAACTCAACCACAGAACCCTGAACCACAGACCTCAACCACAACCCTGAACCTGAACCTGAACCACGAACCACAGAACCCTGAACCACGAACCACGAACTCAACCTGAACCACAACCAGAACCCGAACCCGAACCGAACCGAACCCTTGAACCACGAACCACTGAACCTGAACCACGAAACCTGAAACCACGAACCCGAACCGAACCCCGAACCCTGAACCCCGAACCCCTGAACCCTGAACCCTGAACCCTGAACCCTAAACCCTAAACCCTAAACCCTATCGCTTTTTCATTTCTCAAATTTTTTCTCTCTCTAAAAATTTTCTCTCTCTAAAAATTTTTCTCTCTCTAAAAATTTTTCTCTCTCTAGAATTTTCTCACGAATTCTTGTGTTCGTAGTTACTGATTGGTGAATCGAGTAGCAAATCGTGTTTGGAATGGCAGATAATCCATCAGATGACAGATTTCGTCCACCGGATCCGTCGTTAGGGGTGGAAAATGCTAAGGCACAGTCACAAACTAATGAGGCGACGGAAGGATTGTCTTCTTCTTCTTCCCATTTGAGGGAAGAAGCGATCCAAATGGAGACGGTAGAAGAGGAGATGGATGAGTTCTGTCGCATTACTGAAAAGAATCGAAAGACGAGTGGAACGGTGGGAGATGTACAACAGATGGATGTTCAAAAGGGTTTGGGAAGAGATGAATCGCAAATGGTTGATTCAGCGATATCGCAGTCGATTGCGGTGGGGAAATCGCAGTCGCGAGAAGCGGCGACATCGAGTTCTAATCTAGTTCGATCGGAGGGTATTCAACAAGAATTGGTTACAGGGGAAGTATCTGAAGGTAACAATACACAAAATCAACAAAGTGTGAAGAACATTGTCGATCGACACATGGAAAATCAAAAAGAAGCTGAAACAGGGGAATCGCATGAAGGTTATCAAGAACAAGGAAATCGAGCTGATAATTCACAAGATAACACTTCTATGCATCATCATCAACGTGTATCTAACTTCAATAGGGTTCAAGAAACAAATCAACAACATCAATTACCAGTAAACATTGTTCCCAGAAACTCAGGTTCGCGAGACAATTATCATTCTTCACAAAAGAGAATTCAAGCTGTGACTTCATCTGAATTACTCAATACACAAGGAAATACTCAAGGTATTCCTAATTTTCCCCCTATTACTTCGAATTATGATGTTCATAGACAAGACTCTGAGAGGGTAAATAGGGAAGCTGTTAGAAATCAAAATTATAACAATAATTTCCCTAAGATTTCTACCAACTTTGATAGACCTAATTCTAGAAATGTTATTGATAAGAATGATCTACTGCAAGGAAACAATGATAAATTCCCTAAGAAAGATCAATCCAATGAACCTGCTCCCTATACAGTTATTCAGACTTATGCTGATCGTTTGAGGTATAACCAGTCCAAAAGAAATGTTAGTATCAAGTTGTCTGAGCCTGAAATAACCACCAAACAAGGACTTCCTGCAGTACTTTATGTGAAGGAGGAAGTAGTTAAAGATTTGGCTGCAACATGTAGATTTACACTTATTGGGAAGTTCATTTATACAATGCCTAGAGTGGAACTTATTAGAAAGAATTTTATATTACAAACTCAGTTATCAGGTGGGGTTAAAATAGCTCACTTCAATTCTAGACATGTATACATTGATCTTGACAATGAATTGGACTATAACATGGTGTGGACCAAGCAGAGGATGACAATAGCAGGTCAGGTGATGAGGATTCAGGCTTGGACTCCAACATTCAAGCCTGAGGAAGAAACACCACTAGTACCAATCTGGATATCATTACCTGAGTTACCTTGGCATTGCTATAACAAAGAGTTCATAACAAGTCTGCTTTCTCCTATTGGAAGAGTATTATACTTAGATGCTGCTTCAATTAATAAAACAAGAGGTAGTCAGGCAAGGGTCAAGGTGCAGGTAGATTTAACCAAAGAAAGGCCTCCACATATATGGATGGGCTACATTGGAGAGGACATAACAGATGGGAGATGGCAAAAAATAGAATATGACAATATTCCTGACTACTGTTTTTACTGCAAGCATCAAGGACACAAAGAAATGGATTGTATTGTTAAAAAAGGGATGAAGAGAATCAGCATAGGAAGGAAATGGATAAAAACAAAAATAAGAAGGACAGTGATCATAATAATAATGGAGAATTGCAGACTTCTAAGGCTGGGGAAAAAGGCAGAAGGGAGGTGCTTCACAATCAACCTACACAAGAGAACCAACAGCAAATGTTGCAAGAGGACTGGCAGATACAAAGAAAAAGGAACAATCATAATCAACAAGTTAGATTCAATAATGATGGTAATGTTATGCAACAGCAGCAACCTCAATCAGGTATGATTTCTATCCCAACAAAAAATGCATATATTGATTTGGATTTGCAGGAAACTACTTCTGATGGAGGAGGTGGAGAGGAACATATTGATCAAATTCAGGCACATAAGAAGCAATATCAAGCTTACTCTACCAGACAATATCAAGATCAAGAAGGGAGCAATGCAATTAAAGATCAAAGAAGTAAGCAACAAAGACATGAAATTCATACTACTAGAAATGTACAGACTGTTTATCAACAGGATGTAAGCACTCCTTCAGGTATTGACTCAATGCTCCCCTCCCCTGCACCCCATTATATAGATAAAACTGCTGTTGGTGTAGCTGTTGGAGGTGAGGTTGGAATTGGTCAGGAGATTGATAGAATTGCTCAGATTAGAGATAAAGGAAAAGGTAAAATGGATGAACAGCTGTCTCTTGTTGAGAAAGAACCTCCTGATAAATCTATTTTAACTAATCCTCAAGTTTTGTCTAATAAAAATAAAAATAAGAATAAAAATCAACCTCATGATGGTAGAGTTCCTATGGATCATCAAAGAGATGACACTATTGATGATTATAAGGAGCCTGATTCTGAAGATGATGATGATGTAGATAATCAATCTTTAGGAGAGGGTACTATACCTAGGGAGGATAATACCTCTTACCATTATCAAAAAGGCCCCTTAATTCACAATTCTAATGTAGATGAGATTAGAGATGTGTCTGAAAAACAAGGCCTGTCACCTAGGGGAAGGAAGCTTATGAAACAGAATAAACAGGCTAGTACTAGTAAGCCTAACACCAGAGCTAGAAGTAGAGGATTATAATGATGAAGTTTTTCTGTTGGAATGCTAGGAGTATCAATACTTATGGTGCTCTTGAAAGGATGATTAACCTCAGGAAACTCCATAATCTATCCATTATGTCTATTTTAGAACCCTTTTCTAATCATTCTCAGATTGAATCTTATAGACTGCAGCTTTTGATGGATCATAGTTATTGTAATCCCAACAACAAGATCTGGTTATTTTGGAATAATGAGGTGAATTGTAGAATCCTTGAAAGTGATCATCAACAAATTACCTGTGAAATTATTCATGGAGACTGGAGTGAGAAATTTATTATGACTTTTGTATATGCCAAGTGTAAGGATCATTTGAGGAGGCCTCTATGGGATAGTATGTTGAAATGGTCTGATACTGCTTATCCTTGGTGCATTATAGGTGATTTTAATGTAATCTCTTCAACTAGTGAAAAACTGGGTGGTAGGGACTACAATATTAACAAAAGTTTAGAATTTATTAGTACTATTGAGGCTTGTGGATTATTGGACATGGGTTACAATGGTCAGAAGTATACTTGGTGTAATCATAGGAAGGATGGTTCAAGAATTTGGAAAAGATTGGATAGGGGTATGACTAATGATAAGTGGCTTGAACAAATGCCACAAACTAATATCACTCACCTTCCATCAGTAGGATCAGATCATTGTCCCTTACTGATGGAAATGAATGATAATCAAGGAAATGTTATTAAGTATTTCAGATTTCTCAATTGTTGGATTGAGAATGATTCATTTTTAGCTACTGTGGAAAAGTGTTGGAAGGAAGAAGTAATTGGGAATCCTATGTGGATTTTACATACTAAGTTGAGAAGATTAACTAAAACCTTAAGTAATTGGTCTAAGAAGGAATATGGAGATGTTTTTGAAAAAGTCAAGCAGTATGAAGATTTGGTTAAAGAAGCTGAGAATGATTTGATTCTGAATAGTAGCAAGGAAAATAGAGAGAGGTTGAATGCTGTTAATGCTCAGTATATTAAGTATTTAAAAGTGGAATATAATATTCTCCAACAGAAGACTCAGTTGCATTGGTTAAAAGAAGGGGATGCTAATTCTAAATATTTCCATGCTGTAATTAGAGGAAGAAGGAAAAAAATGATGATCCATAAAGTAATGGATGACAGTGGTGTATGGATTGAAGGGGAGGAGAATATTGCTAAGGAAGCTTGTGATTATTTTCAAAGTATTTTTACAGGCAATAATGAGATGATTAATGAAGATGTTATTCAGTGTATTCCTCATATGATTAACCAGGATCAAAACTTACTTTTAGACAAAATGCCTACTGAGGAGGAAGTAAGAAGGATTATTATGAGTATGAATCCACATTCAGCTCCAGGTCCTGATGGTTTTGGTGGTAAATTTTTCCAAGTATGCTTTGACATTATCAAAGATGAGCTGATGGAAGCAGTAAAGTCTTTCTTTAATGGCAATATTATGCCTAGATACATGACTCATGCATGCCTTATTCTTTTACCTAAAGTGGATCATCCCAGTAAGTTAAAAGAGTTCAGACCTATTAGTTTGAGTAATTTTACTAATAAGATTATATCCAAAATCATGAGTTCTAGATTGGCTTCCATTCTACCATTGATTGTCTCTGATAATCAATCAGGTTTTGTAAAAGGGAGGAGTATTTCTGAGAATATAATGTTGGCTCATGAGATTATACATGGTATCAGATCTCCCAAAGAAGGTATGAATGTAGTGATTAAGCTTGATATGATCAAAGCTTATGATAGAGTTTCCTGGGCATTCACTTGTATAGTCTTGAGAAAAATGGGATTTAGTGAGGTATCATTGATAGAGTTTGGAGAATTATGAGTAATAATTGGTATTCTATTATGATCAATGGTAAAAGGCATGGTTTCTTCCATTCTACTAGGGGTCTGAAACAAGGGGATCCCTTATCTCCAGCTTTATTCATTTTAGGTGCTGAAGTTCTTTCAAGACAATTAAATCTTCTTCATCAAAAACAATTGTATAAAGGTTTCTATATGGAAAGAAATGGGCCTCAGATAAATCATCTCAGCTTTGCAGATGATATTATTATTTTTTCATCCACTGATAACCATTCCTTAAAACTCATTATGAACACTATTGTGCATTATGAAAAGGTTTCTGATCAGAAAGTGAATAAAGAGAAGAGTTTCTTTATGGTTACTCCTAATACTAATCATGGAATTATTGAGGAGATCAAGATGATAACTGGATATGGAAGGAAGAACAGTCCTATCAAGTACCTGGGGTGTCCATTATACATTGGTGGGCAAAGGATAATATATTATTCTGATATAGTGGAGAAGGTTATTAAAAAAATTACAGGGTGGCAATCTAAAGTTTTAAATTTTGGAGGTAAAATAACCCTGGTTAAACATGTCTTGCAGTCCATCCCAATCCATATCTTAGCTGCTATTTCTCCTCCAAAGACTACTATCAACTGTATTAAAAGAGTTATAGCTGACTTTTTCTGGGGTATTGATAAGGATAGGAAGAAGTATCACTGGGCTTCATGGGAAAATATGGCTTATCCAACTATTGAAGGTGGAATTGGTATAAGGCTGTTGGATGATATTTGTGTATCTTTCCAATACAAACAGTGGTGGGAACTTAGAACAAAACAATCCTTATGGAGCCTCTTTATAAAAGCCAAATATTGTCAAAGGTCTAATATTGTAGCCAAGAAATATGATACTGGTAATTCTATTGTTTGGAGATATTTAACAAGAATTAGAAAGGATGTAGAAGCACATATTAAGTGGCAAATACAATCTGGTACTTGCAGCTTTTGGTGGGACAATTGGATTGGAGAGGGATCAATTGCAAATCATGGTGTTAATATTTCCAGCTTAAATAATACTGTTCTGTCGAAATTCATAGTAAATGGGAAGTGGAATGAAAGGCTTATTAGACAACATGTTAACCCCTTGATAGTTCCCAAGATTCTTCAAACCAATATAAGTTTTGAGGAAGGAAATGCTGATAAAGCAATTTGGACACCTAATGAAAATGGTGTATTTACTATAGCTTCAGCATGGGAGATTATTAGAAAGAAAAGGTATCAAGATCCTATTAATCATATTATTTGGAATAGAAATATTCCTTTCAAAGTTGGCTTCTTTATTTGGAGAGCTTTGAAAGGAAAACTGCCAACTAATGAGATTCTGCAGAAATTTGACAAGAATGAGAATGATTGTTATTGTTGTTATAATAGAGGCAAAGATGATATCAATCACATCTTGGTTACTGGGAATTTTGCTATGTACATTTGGAGATATCATGCTGCAAAAGTGGGAGCAATATTATCAAATATCAATCTGAGAAATCAGCTACTGCAATGGAGGAATCTGCACACTCACAATCAGGTACATAAATTATTTATTCATATTCTTCCTAATTTTATTTGTTGGAATCTGTGGAAAAACAGGTGTGCTGTGAAGTATGGAGGAAAAAAATCAAGCATTTCAAGAGTCCAATATGGTATCCTTAAAGACATTATGCAAGTTATTAAAGGTGTATTCCCTAGTATACCATGGCAACACAATTGGGATAGTCTGCTACATATTATTGATCAATGTAAACAACAGTACAAAATTACTATGCTAAAATGGAATAAACCAGATGAAGGCAATTACAAACTCAATACTGATGGGAGTGCACTATGTGACTCTGGAAAAATTGGTGGAGGAGGTATATTGAGGGATCACCAAGGTAAACTCATTTATGCTTTCTCCTTACCTTTTGGATTGGGAACTAACAATACTGCAGAGTTGAAAGCTGTTCAGTATGGCTTGGACTGGTGTGAACAACATGGGTATAAATGCATTGATTTAGAAGTAGATTCAGAGCTTGTATATAAGTGGATCAACAAGATCATTAACATCCCATGGAGATGCCAACAATCAGTTCAAGAAATTCAGTTTATTGGAAGCAAAATGGAACATTTTCAATGCCAACACATCTATAGAGAAGCCAATACAACTGCAGATTTATTGGCTAAATTCAGCCATACTTTGGATATCCCACAACATTATTATGTTACTCAACAGCTCAAAGGAATAATTCGAGGAAGCTATATACTTGAAAAGATGGGAATACAAAATTTTAGAAGAAGGAAAATCAAGAGGATAAAGCATCCACCTTAATTAAATGAAGATTTCAAAAGATTTAGTATAGGATTGTGATACTTTTGTTACTAAACCTATTATGTAACTAGTATTAGTTATTAAGATAGGTTTGATCTTATTCATTTTTATACATTGTAAAGGGAGAGTCTCCCTAATTCATGCTTTCTTACATTTTCATAGAAGTGCATCTTATTGTATAAGATAAATTGAATTATCTTAGAAGATAAATCAATCTTATCTACCAAAATTTAGAAGGTAAGGTTTATTCCCCCCTTCATGTAACACTTGATTTTTATGAATGATAAGGCCTGGGGGTGTAGCTAAGCCCCTGACCCACCTCAAGGGTCGTTAAACTTAAAAAAAAAAAAAAAAAAAACCTAAACCCTAAACCCTAAAAAAAAAAAACCTAAACCCTAAACCCTAAACCCTAAACCCGTACAAAATTTTAGAAGAAGGAAACTCAAGAGAATAAAACATCCACCTTAGATATATTACAAGTTATCAAATGTATTGCAATACAAATGACATTAAATTTATTCATTAGCTATTTTTGGTTAGTAGAATAGATTTACATTTTCATTCTCAATGTAAAGGGAGAGTCTCCCTCATTTATGCTTACTTAGAAAATATAGTTTTAATTTTCTATAGATGTGCATCATATTGTATTAGGTTTAATTGACTATCTTAGTAGATAGGTCAATTCATACCTACCAAATTGTAGAAGGTAAGGTGAATGTCCCCCTTCTTGTAAATTTTGTTTTCAATAAATGTTAAGGCCTGGGGGTGATGCTAAGCCCCTGACCCACCTCAAGGGTCGTTCAATTAAAAAAAAAACCCTAAACCCTAAACCCTAAACCCAATCGCTTTCTCATTTCACGGAAATTTTCTCTCTCTAAAAATTTTCTCTCTCTAAAAATCTCTCAAGGTGTTCATCATTCACGTTAGCTAATCGGCTAATTCTTGGAAAATTGTTTGTTGTAATGGATGGAAATCCGGTGGACGATCGTTTTAGACCACCAGATCCTCCGTTAGAAGCTGAGAATTCTACAGTTCCATCGAAAATCCACAAAGCGACGGAATCTGCATCATCGTCCTCGTCGCAACGGAGGGAAGAAGCGGTCCATGTAGCGACTATAGAGGCTGAAATCGATGCATCTCGTCGCAATTTTGAACAAGGGCACAACATTAGCGGTCAAAATATTAGGGTTCACAATGGCGAAATTCAAAGATTTGATTCACAGATGGAATTGGGAAGAGTAGAAACACATGCGAGTGGATCGCAGCAATCTCGTACCCAAGGACAAATGGAAATTCATCGTCAAGAATCGCAGGCTGTTGATCCGGCGACATCGCAGTCAGAAGAGGCGGCGAAATCGCATAGGCGAGAGGCGGCGACATCGAGTTCTATTCCAATTCGATCGGAGGGTAATCAACAGGAATCACATCGTTTACATCCTCCAAATCAACAAATTGTGGAAGAAAATACAGATCAAAACATCGAAAATCCTCAGGAAGGTCATACAAGGGAATCACGGCAAATTCCTCAAGAACAAGGCAATAGGGATGTTAATCAGCTTGGTAATACATATATTCAATCATATCAACATGGTTCCAACTTGAATAAGGCTCAAGAAGCAATTCCACAACAATGACAACCTGCAATTACGATTCCAAGAAATACAGGTTTGAGTGACAAATCTCATTCTTCTCAAAACAAGCATCAAGCTGGTACTTCATCTGAGTTATTCGACAAACAAGGAACAGCTCAAGGTATTCCTATTCTCCCTAATTCTAATGCCAATTCAGAGGTTCATATTCATGATGTTGAGAGATTGGATAGGGAGTTAGTTAGGAATCAGAATTATAACAGTAATTTTCCTAAGATCTCTACCAATTTTGAGAGACCTAACTATAGGAATGAGGCTGTTAGGAATGATCTTCCACTTGGAAACAATGAGAAATTCAATAAGAAGGATCAAGAGCCTGCTCCCTATACTGTAATACAGACCTATGCTGATCGTTTGAGGTTTAACCAATCTAAAAGAAATGTTAGTATTCAATTGACAGAACCTGAAATAACTACTAAGCAAGGACTTCCTGCAGTGCTTTATGTGAAGGAAGAAGTTGTTAACACCTTGGCTGCAACATGTAGATTTACCTTAATTGGGAAGTTTATCTATACAATGCCTAGGGTGGAACTTATTAGAAAGAACTTTATCTTGCAAACACAACTTTCAGGAGGGGTTAAGATTGCACATTTCAACTCTAGACATGTTTACATTGATCTAGACAATGAATTGGACTATAACATGGTTTGGACTAAGCAAAGGATGAATATTGCTGGCCAAATTATGAGAATACAGGCCTGGACTCCCAATTTTAAACCAGATGAAGAAACTCCACTTGTCCCTATATGGATATCCCTACCTGAGCTTCCTTGGCACTGCTATAACAAGGAGTTTATCACTAGTTTACTCTCCCCTATAGGAAGAGTTTTATATCTTGATGCAGCCTCTATTAATAAGACTAGAGGAAGTCAAGCAAGAGTCAAAGTGCAGGTGGATTTAACAAAGGAAAGACCACCTCACATATGGATGGGGTATATAGGAGAAGATATAACTGATGGAAGGTGGCAAAAAATAGAATATGATAATATTCCGGATTATTGTTATTACTGTAAACATCAAGGTCACAAGGAATCAGACTGTCTAGTTAAAAAAAGGGATGTAGAAAACAAACAAAGGAAAGATATGGATAGAAATAAAAATAGTAAGGACAGTACTCACACTAACAATGTAGTTATGCAGACTTCCAAGTATGTGGAAACAGGTAGGATGGTGGATCACACTCAACAAACAAATGCTAATCAACAACAGGTGGTACAAGAAGAATGGCACACCCAAAGAAGGAAAAATGCTAATCAACAAGTCAGGTTTCACACAGACAGGGCTGTACAGCCTTCTCCTCAGACAGGTATAGTTTCTATCCCTACTAAAAATACTTATATTGATCTTGAAGTGCAGGAATTTACCACAGCAGGACAAGAAATTGAGCAAATTGTAGATCAAAGTTCAAAACAGGCTACTCAGCAGATTATTCCTTCAAATAGGCAATCACAGAGTTATGTTTATAATGCTGGTGCTAATGAATATCAAGAGCAAAGAAAGGATTATCAAAATCAGGTGAATAGAAAGGAACAAGCTGTGTACCAACAAGAAAGAATAAACAGGACAGGTATTGACTCAATGCTCCCAACTCCCACACCCCTTCATATTGGTACTGATATTGTTGGAGTAGCTGTTGGAGGAAAGGATGGAAGTGGTCAGGTGGATAATGTTCTTAATCCTGTTAGAATTGATAAAGGCAAGGGTAAAGTAGATGAGCAGGGTATATTGATTACTACTGATAAAGAACCTCCTGATAAAATAATTAATAAACATAATCCTATTTCTGATAATACTGATCATCATCATACTAGTCATCATAATAATGATGATTATAGGGAACCTGATTCAGAAGAAGAGGATGATATAGATACTCATTCCTTAGGAGATGGTCTTGAAAATAGGGAAGATACTGGTACTTCTTATCAAATTCAGCAGGGTCCTTTGTTACATAGCTCTAATGTTGAAGATATTAGGGATGTAACTGAAAAACAGGGCTTATCTCCAAGGGGTAGAAAATTGGTCAAGCAAAGTAAAAATACTAGCATTAGTAGACCAAACACTAGGGCTAAAAGCAGAGGTTTATGATGATCAAGTTTTTGTGTTGGAATACTAGGAGTATCAGCACTTTTGGTACTCTTGAAAGGCTGATCAACTTAAGGAAAATTCACAATTTGTCTATGATTGCAATCTTAGAACCTTTCTCTAATTTCTCTCTTATAGATTCTTACAGAATGCAGTTGTTGATGGATAATTGTCATTATAATCCAAATAACAAAATTTGGCTTTTTTGGACTAAGGAGGTAGACTGTAATATATTGGAGAGTGATCAACAAAATATTACTTGTGAAATCAAGCATGAGGAGTGTAGTGAGAAGTTTCATATGACCTATGTTTATGCTAAGTGTAAGGATCAGCTGAGGAAACCTCTTTGGGATACCATGTTGAAATGGGCTGAAACTAGTGATCCTTGGTGCATTATAGGTGATTTCAATATGATATCTTCCACTCAGGAGAAGCTTGGGGGTAGAGCTTACAATATTAGTAAAAGTCTGGAATTTATCAGCATTATTGAAGCTTGTGGTTTGGTAGATATGGGGTATACTGGTCAAGATTACACTTGGTGTAATAACAGGAAGGAGGGAGCAAGGATTTGGAAAAGGTTGGATAGGGGTATGGTGAATGACAAGTGGTTAGACAAGATGCCTCAAAGTACTATTACTCACTTAACAGCTGTTGGATCAGATCATTGTCCTTTATTACTAGAAATGAGTAATATTCAGACTAATGTTATTAAATATTTCAGGTTTCTCAATTGTTGGACAGATAATGAGACATTTCTGCAAACAGTTGAAAATTGTTGGAATAGACAGGTTATTGGTGATCCTATGTGGATTTTTCATACTAAGCTTAAGAGATTAACTAGAACTCTCAGAATTTGGTCTAGGAAGGAATATGGGGATGTATTTGAGAAAGTAAAATATTATGAGGATATTGTACAAAAGGCTGAAACTAATATGCTTATTGATAACAGTGCTGATAATAGAGAAAAATTGAGTGGTGCTAATGCTCAATATATTAAATATTTAAAGCTTGAATATGCTATTCTTCAACAGAAAACTCAATTACAGTGGCTAAAAGAGGGAGATGCAAACTCCAAATATTTTCATGCTGTAATTAGAGGCAGAAGAAAAAAGATGGTTATTTCTAAGGTTATGAATGAGAAGGGTGATTGGATCCAAGGTGAGGAGAATATTGGTAATACAGCTTGTGAATATTATCAAAGTATCTTTACTGGGAAAGAAGAAAGAATTAATGAGTAACAATTGGTACTCTATTGTGATTAATGGCAGAAGGTATGGATTTTTTCATTCTACAAGGGGTTTAAAACAAGGTGATCCATTATCACCAGCTCTATTTATTTTAGGGGCTGAGGTATTCTCAAGACACCTTAATCTCCTGTATCAGAATCATCTTTATATTGGTTTTAATATGAGCAAGAAGGGGCCTCAAGTTAATCATCTTAGCTTTGCAGATGATATAATCATTTTTACCTCTACTGATAACACTTCTCTTCAACTTATTATGAAAGTTATTGAGGATTATGAAACTGTCTCTGATCAGAAAGTCAATAAGGAGAAAAGTTATTTCATGGTTACTCCTAAGACTAGTAATGGCATTATTGATGATATTAAGAGAATTACTGGTTTTAGTATGAAGAATAGTCCTATTAACTATTTAGGGTGTCCTCTATATATTGGTGGTCAAAGAATTATATACTTTTCTGAGGTTGTAGACAAAGTTATTAAAAAAATTTCTGGTTGGCAATCTAAGATTCTGAATTTTGGAGGTAAGATTACTCTCATTAAGCATGTTCTTCAATCTATTCCTATACACACCCTAGCTGCTATCTCTCCTCCCAAGACAACTATCAATCATATTAAAAAATTAATGGCTGATTTCTTCTGGGGTATTGATAATAAGGGTAAGAAGTATCATTGGGCCTCTTGGGATACTATGGCCTACCCAACTAATGAAGGGGGTATTGGTGTAAGGCTTTTAGATGATATTTGTAAAGCTTTTCAATATAAACAATGGTGGGATTTTAGAACAAAGCATTCCTTGTGGAGCAACTTTCTAAAGTCTAAGTATTGTCAAAGAGCTCATCCTGTGGCCAAGAAATATAACACAGGAGATTCTTTGATGTGGAGATATTTAACTCGAAATAGAACTGAGGTGGAAGCTCATATTAGATGGCATATTCAGTCAGGTACTAGTAGCTTATGGTGGGATAATTGGATTGGTAATGGAGCTATAGCCAGTTATTGTGATCATGTTTCAAGTTTGAATAATATGGTTTTGGCTGAGTGCTTAACTAATGGTAAGTGGAATGAAAGGTTTATTAGACAACATGTGCCACCTATACTTATCCCTCATATTCTTCAAACATGTATAACTTATAAATAAGGTGCTGAAGATACTGCAATATGGCTTCTTGAGGAAAATGGGAAGTTTTCTATTGCATCTGCTTGGGATATTATTAGAAGGAAGAAGAGTACTGATTATATTAATAATATTATTTGGCATAAGTATATTCCTTTTAAGATTTCATTCTTTATTTGGAGAGCAATAAGGGGCAAATTACCTACTAATGACAGCCTGCAGAAATTTGGTAAACCTGCAGAGCAGTGTTATTGTTGTTACAAGCAAGGCAAAGATGATATTAATCATATCCTTAGTACTGGTCATTTTGCCAATTATATCTGGAAATATTATGCCAGTAAACTAGGTGTACTTCACTTACAGACAAATATTAGAAGCCTGTTTATACAATGGAGAAATCAGCATGCAACTAATGAGGTATTTAAAACTCTTTTTCAAATTCTTCCTAACATTATTTGTTGGAATCTGTGGAAAAATAGGTGTGCTGTGAAATATGGCAACAAGAGATCAAGTATCAAAAGAGTTCAATATGGTATTTACAAAGATGTTATGCAGATTATTAAAGTGGTGTTTCCTATTATTCCTTGGCAATATAGCTTAGATCATTTGATTAATATTGCTGAGAAATGTCATCAACAATACAACATAACTATGGTAAGCTGGATCAAACCAAAGGAAGGCATATACAAATTAAATACTGATGGAAGTGCAATATTAGACACAGGTAAGACAGGTGGTGGTGGCATTCTTAGAGATTTCAAAGGTAAACTTATCTATGCTTTTTCTATACCTTTTGGTTGTGGTACTAACAATATTGCAGAGTTAAAGGCTGCTTCATATGGACTGGACTGGTGTCAACAACATGGATATAAAAGAATAGCATTGGAGGTGGATTCAGAACTTCTATGCAAATGGATAAACAACTCAGCTAACATACCTTGGAGATGTTATCCAGTTGTTCAGCAAATTCTGCAAATTAAAAGCAAGCTGGAGTATTTTCATTGCAAACATATCTTTAGAGAATCAAATAGCACTGCTGATTTACTAGCAAAATGGAGTTACACTAGTGATATTCCTCAACACTTCTATACTTCTAATCAACTAAAGGGAGCAATCCGGGGAAGTTACATTTTGGAAAGGATGGGCATTCAAAATTTTAGAAGAAGAAAGCTAAAAAGAATCAAGTATCCACCATAGCAAGTTTTCATAACAGCATGATTCTTAATAATGGTTCGAGTGTTATTAAACATATTCTTTGACTAGAAATAGTTAGTAGAATTGTTTTTCATTTTCATATGTTTGTAAAGGGAGAGTCTCCCTCATTTAAGCATTTCTAGAAGATTGTATGAAAGAGGAGTCCTCTATAGGTTTATTTTTTGAGCATAATATTGTAAAAGGTTATATTGACTAATCTTAGAAGATAAGTCAATAATAACCATCAAATGATAGAAGGTAAGGCCTTTGTCCCCCTTCATGTAATTTTGAATTTTATATATATGCTAAGGCCTGGGGGTGTTGCTAAGCCCCTGACCCACCTCAAGGGTCGTTCAACTAAAAAAAAAAACCCTAAACCCTGAAACCCTAAACCCTAAACCCTAAACCCTAAACCCTAAACCCTAAACCCTAAACCCTAAACCCTAAACCCTAAACCCTAAACCCTAAACCCTAAACCCTAAACCCTAAACCCCATCGCTTTTTCATTTCTCAAATTTTTTCTCTCTCTAAAATTTTCTCTCTCTAAAAAATTTTTTCTCTCTCTAGAAATTTCTCACGAATTGTTGAGATTGAAGCGGTAGATCGTGAAATTGATTGGCAAAATTGTTGGTAATGGATGGAAATCCACCGGATAACAGGTTTCGACCCCCAGATCCATCGTTAGGGGCGGAGGAATCACAACACAATGAAGCGACGCAAGGATCATCCTCTACTTCTTCGCATTTGAGGGAAGAAGCGATCCAAATGGCGACTGTAGAAGCAGAGATGGATGAGTTACGTCGCAATTCTGACAGGAATCGCAATACTATTGGAACGAGTGGAGGAATTTCGCGTATTGAGGAACAGGGGGAATTGGGACGAAGCGATTCGCAAGTACCAGTGGCGGCGCGTTCGAGTTCTCACCTTGGTCATTTGGATCTCACTCGTCAAGAATCTGGTACGGGGGAAGTATTTCCAGTTATTGATTTACATATTCAACAAAGTGGGAAGGCGACAGGGGATCAAAATATCGAGTTGCGAAAGGATGGTGAAATGGTAGAATCGCGATATGAAGGAAATCTGGGAAAATCGCAGATGAACACTCTAGAACAAGGCAATATTGATGTCCAACAGGGTAATCGATCTATTGATAGTCATCGTAGTAATTTCAATTTGCACAAGCAACAGTTCGAGTATCAACAAGCTCAACAAACTTCGATTACAAGTTCAAGAAATCCTGGGTTACAAGTAGATGTTCATACTTCTCGAAACAGGCAAATTGATGGAGATGCTTCAGAAAAAGTTTATAATTCTGGAAATCAAGAAATTCGAAATCCTACATTGAATAAGAACCCAGAAATTCATCAATACCAGCAACAAGATTCAATCACAAGTTCAAGGAATCCTGGATTGAGAGAAGCTGGGAATATTTTGCAGAATAGGTCAATTGCAGTAAATTCACCTGCAGGAATCAATCAACAAGGAAAGACATCAGGTAATCCTAATACTAGCAATATTAATCCTAACTTAGATGGTAATTTGCAAGAGATTGAGATTGGAAATGAAAATGCTGGTAGGAATCAGAATTATCAACAAAATTTTCCTAAGATTTCTTCCAACTTTGATCGACCTGCAAATAGGAATTTAGTTGAAAAAAGGGGTAATCCTTTAGATAATACTAATCCCTTATCTAAAAAGGATCAAACACAAGAGCCAGCACCTTATACAGTGATCCAAACATATGCTGATCGACTGAGATTTAATCAGTCCAAGAAGGGAGTGAGTATTAAGATTACTGACCCAGAGATCACAACCAAACAAGGCTTACCTGCTGTATTGTATGTAAAGGATGAAGTAGAAAAAGATTTAGCTTCTACATGTAGGTTTACACTTATTGGAAAGTTTATCTACACAATGCCTAGAGTAGAGTTAATAAGGAAAAATTTCATTCTACAAACACAATTAGCAGGGGGGGTTAAAATAGCTCATTTCAATTCAAGGCATGTCTATATTGATTTAGATAATGAGTTGGATTATAATATGGTGTGGACTAAACAAAGAATGAATATAGCTGGTCAAGTCATGAGGATACAGGCTTGGACTCCCACCTTCAAGCCTGATGAAGAAACACCTCTTGTTCCCATTTGGATATCCTTACCTGAGTTGCCTTGGCATTGCTACAACAAAGAGTTCATTACTAGCCTTCTTTCACCAATTGGTAGGGTATTATATTTAGATTCAGCATCTATTAATAAGACAAGGGGAAGTCAGGCTAGAGTTAAAGTACAAGTTGATTTAACAAAGGAAAGACCATCTCACATTTGGATGGGATATATTGGAGAAGACATTACTGATGGTAGATGGCAAAGGATTGATTATGACAACATCCCAGATTATTGCTTTTATTGTAAGCATCAAGGGCATAAGGAGATTGATTGTATAATCAAAACAAGGGATGAAGAGAATAAAAGAAGAAAGGAGATGGACAAAAATAAGGCTGGTAAAGATAATATTCCAACTGTTATTGCTGATAAATCAAGTGGGAACAGTATTGATATGGGTAGAAGAGAACTGGCTCATAATCCTGCAAGACAACAAATTCAGGAAAACCAACAGCAAATGACACAAGATGAATGGCAAACCCAAAGGAGAAGAAACAATAATCAACAAGTCAGGTTTAATGCAGTTAAAGTGGTTGCTCCACAGCCTCAGGCTCAGACAGGTATTATTGCTATCCCTACACAAAATGCATATATTGATTTAGAATTGCAGGAATATACAGATTATGGTGAAGGATTGGAAGTACAACAGGATCAAAGACATCAACAACAGCCTCAGCACCTAGGAACTTCACTCAGGCCATCACAAACTCAGGTACAAGAGGTTGGAAGTCATGATCAGATTGGCCAAAGAATCATAGAACAACCTAGAAGAAATCAGGAAATTACAAAAGACACAGTTGGTTATCAACATGAGGCAATAACCACTTCAGGTCAAGTATATGATACAGGAAATGCACAGCAAAGGAGGGATACTCAAGATCATAGCATTGCACAAAGTGGATATCAACAAGATCAAATTAATAGCTCAGGTATTGATTTAAGGCATACATCCCCTACATCCCTTAATATTACTGAAGTTGTTACTGTTGTGGAGAATTCTGCTGGTGTAGCTGTTGGAGGTTTGGATGGAAGTGGTCAGGAGAAACATAGTATTAATCAAGCTAGATTATCTAAAGGAAAAGGTAAAATTGGTGAGCAGGGGTCTTTAAATGATAAAGTTCCACCTGATAAAACTAAGTTTAATCAATTAAATAAGCTGAATAACAAGACTAGTACCATTCATGAGACTCATGCTGATAATCCAAATATTCATCAAAGTAATATTGATGAATATAAGGAACCTGACTCAGAGGATGAGTATGATGCTGATGCTCAACCTCTAGAGGAAGGAAGAGTCACAGGAGAGACTGCAGGTACTTCTTATCAAATTCAAAAGGGTCCTTTGTTACATAATTCTGATGCTGAGGAAATCAGAGATGTAGCTGGCAAACAAGGCCTTTCTCCAAGAGGTAGAAAATTGGTAAAACATAATCAAAATACTAGCATTAGTAAACCTAACACTAGAGCTAGAAGTAGAGGTTTTTAATGATTAAGCTGATTAGTTGGAATGCCAGAAGTATTAAGACTTTTGGGGCTATTGAAAGATTGATCAACTTAAGGAAAATTCATAATCTCTCCATAATTGCTGTTTTGGAACCCTTTTCTAACTTGTCTCTTCTAGAATCTTATAGAATGCAGCTTCTAATGAATTGTGCTCATAGTAATCCTAATAATAAGATTTGGTTATTTTGGTCAAATGAGGTTGTGTGTAAGATTTTGGATAGTGATCAGCAGCAAACAACTTGTGAAATTACTCATGAGCAGTGTAGTGAGAAATTTATTATCACCTTTGTTTATGCTAAGTGTAAGGATCATTTGAGGAGGCCATTGTGGGAAAATATGTTGAAATGGGCTGATACTAGTTATCCCTGGTGCACTATTGGAGATTTCAATGTAATATCATCCTCTCAGGAAAAATTAGGGGGCAGAGCTTATAATATTAATAAAAGCCTGGAGTTTCTCAGCATTATAGAGGCTTGTGGTTTGATTGACATGGGTTACAATGGCCAGAATTATACCTGGTGTAATCATAGGAAAAATGGTGATAGGGTGTGGAAAAGACTTGATAGGGGTATGGTGAATGACAAATGGTTAGACAAGATGCCACAAAGTAGTATTACTCATCTACCTTCTGTTGGTTCTGATCATAGTCCATTATTGATGGAGATGAATTATAATCAGTCAACAGTTATTAAGTATTTTAAGTTTCTCAATTACTGGACTGAAAATGCTTCTTTCTTATCAACTGTGGAAAACTGTTGGCAAAGAGAGGTTAAAGGTGAGCCTATGTGGATATTACATACAAAATTGAAGAGACTTACTAAAACTTTGAGAGAGTGGTCAAAAATAGAGTATGGTGATGTTTTTGAAAGAGTAAAACAATATGAGGAAGAGGTTAAAAGGGCTGAGGAAGATATGATCATGGATAATAGTAGTGTCAACAAGGAGAAGTTAAGTGAAGCTAATGCAAAGTATATTAAATATCTGAAATTAGAATATGCTATACTCCAACAGAAAAGTCAGTTACATTGGTTGAAAGAAGGGGATGCAAATTCTAAATATTTTCATGCTGTGATTAGAGGGAAAAGAAATAAGATGGTTATTCATAAGATAATGAATGATCAAGGTTTATGGATTCAGGGTGAGGATAATGTTGCTAAAGAGGCCTGTGATTACTATCACAATATTTTTACTGGAACAACTGAAAAAGTTAATGAGGATTTGTTACAGTGCATTCCTAAGTTGCTAACTGTAGATCAAAATATGGATTTGGACAAAATACCTACTGTTGAGGAATTGAAGAGTATTATTATGAGTATGAATCCAAATTCTGCACCAGGCCCTGATGGAATTGGTGGTAAATTCTATCAAGTGTGTTTTGATATTATCCAACATGATCTATGGGCTGCAGTTACCTCTTTTTTTAATGGTCATATTATGCCTAGATATTTGACTCATTCTTGCTTAGTGTTGATCCCTAAAGTTGATCATCCTAACAAATTGAAAGATTATAGGCCTGTTAGTCTTAGTAACTTTACCAATAAAATTATTTCTAAAGTACTGAGTAGTAGACTGACTTATATTCTTCCTAAGATTGTATCAGATAATCAATCTGGTTTTGTTAAGGGAAGGAGCATCTCTGAGAACATTATGTTAGCACAAGAAATTATTCATGGGATTAAGCTACCTAAGGAAGGGAAGAATGCAGTCATTAAGTTGGATATGGTCAAGGCATATGATAGAGTATCATGGGCATACACTTGTATTGTATTGAGAAAAATGGGGTTTAGTGAAATATTCATTGATAGAGTTTGGAGAATCATGTGTAATAATTGGTATTCTATAGTGATTAATGGAAAAAGGCATGGCTTTTTTCAATCTACAAGGGGTCTTAAGCAGGGAGATCCTCTGTCTCCAGCTCTTTTTATTATTGGAGCTGAAGTGTTGTCAAGGAATTTAAATCTTCTTTATAAGAATAAACTGTACAAAGGTTTCAATATGGAGAAAAAGGGGCCTAGTATCAATCATTTGAGCTTTGCAGATGATATTATTATCTTCACTTCCACTGATAGACAATCCTTAGAGCTTATCATGAAGATTATTAAAGATTATGAGGAAGTGTCTGATCAAAAAGTGAATAAAGAGAAAAGTTTTTTCATGGTCACATCAAAAACTAACACTGATATTATTGAGGAAATTAAGTTGGTAACAGGTTTTGGTAAGAAGGAGAGCCCAATTAAGTATTTAGGCTGTCCTTTATACATTGGTGGACAAAGGATTATCTATTTTTCAGAAGTAGTGGAAAAAGTGATAAATAGGATTTCAGGCTGGCAAACTAAGATTCTAAATTTTGGTGGTAAATCAACTCTTGTGAAACATGTCCTGCAATCCATCCCTATACATACTCTAGCTGCTATGTCTCCTCCAAAAACTACTCTTAATTATATTAAAAGAGCAATTGCAGACTTTTTTTGGGGATTAGATAAAGATGGTAACAAGTATCACTGGGCTTCTTTGAAAACATTGGCTTATCCTACTAATGAAGGGGGCATTGGGATAAGATTACTAGAAGATGTTAGTAAAGCATTCCAGTACAAACACTGGTGGGAATTCAGAACAAAGAAATCTTTATGGAGTCAATTTTTGAAAGCTAAGTATGGTCAAAGAGCCAATATAGTTGCTAAGAAATATGACACAGGTGATTCTTTGGTCTGGAGATATTTAACAAGGAATAGATCAGAAGTGGAATCTTATATCAAATGGAATATCAATTCAGGAACTTCAAGCTTTTGGTGGGATAATTGGTTAGGCAATGGAGCTATAGCTAATTATAGTGACAATATTTCAAGCTTAAACAAGAGTTTAGTGGCTGAGTTTTTAACAGATGGTAAATGGAATGAAGCATACATTAGACAACAGGTGCAACCATTGTTGATCCCTAATATTCTGCAAACACAAATACAGTATCAAGAAGGGGTGGAGGATACTGCTATATGGATGCCAGAAGAAAATGGAAAATTCTCTATCTCTTCAGCATGGGAGATTATTAGAAAAAAGAAGCCTATTGATCCTATTAACAACATTATTTGGCATAAACATATTCCTTTTAAGATTGCCTTCTTTATTTGGAGAGCATTACATTGTAAACTTCCTACCAATGAAAGTTTACAAAAATTTGGAAAACCTGAAGAAGATTGTTATTGCTGCTATAAAAAAGGAAAAGATAATATTAACCACATTTTACTTACTGGAAATTTTGCAAATTTTGTGTGGAAACATCATGCTACCAAACTGGGAGTAATCCAGCACTACACAAACATAAGGAGTCAACTCATGCATTGGAGGAATCAGCCTACAACTAATGAGGTACATAAACTTCTTATGCAAATTGTTCCTAATTTTATTTGTTGGAATCTTTGGAAAAACAGGTGTAGTGTTAAATATGGTGATAAGAAATCTAGTATAAAAAGAGTGCAATATGGCATATTCAAGGATATCATGCAGACTACTAGATTGGTCTTTCCAGATATTCCATGGCAGTCTAGTTTGGATCATTTGATTCAAATTGCTGAACAATGTCATCAACAGTATAGAATTATTATGGTATGCTGGCAAAAATCTAAGGAAGGTGTTTATAAATTGAACACTGATGGCAGTGCTATCCAAGAGACAGGTAAAATTGGAGGTGGTGGAATCCTTAGGGATCACCAAGGTAAGATTATTTATGCTTTTTCAATTCCTTTTGGCTATGGTACTAATAATATGGCAGAGTTAAAAGCAGCACTATATGGACTTGATTGGTGTTATCAACATGGCTACACAAAGATAGAATTGGAAGTGGATTCTCAACTAATATGCAAATGGATCAACAACATTACCAACACACCTTGGAGATGCCAACAGGATGTTGATCAGATTATACACATACAAAGGAAGCTGGAATATTTCACTTGCACACACGTTTACAGAGAATCTAATACCACTGCAGATTTGTTAGCAAAATGGAGCCACACTATGGATATACCTCAACAATTCTATGTCTCACATCAATTAAAGGGAGCAATTCGAGGGAGCTACATATTAGAAAGAATGGGCATCCAAAACTTTAGAAGAAGGAAGATTAAAAGAATCAAATATCCACCATGACAAGTCTTAAAGGCAGTAGGGTTGTTGCAAATATCAAATGACATGTAAACAATTGTTAACTAGTTATAGTTAGTAGATTTGTTTATCCTTGTTCATAAATTTGTAAGGGGAGAGTCTCCCTTATTCATGCATTATTAGACATTTGTATTAAGGAAGGATTCCTCCTTAGGCTTTTGTTTCTATTTAGTGCTTCATATAGTAAAAGGTTAAATTGACTACTCTTAGAAGAGAAGTCAATTAACCACCAAATATAGATGGTAAGGTCTTATGTCCCCCTTCATGTAACTTTGTTTTTATAAATGCTAAGGCCTGGGGGTGATGCTAAGCCCCTGACCCATCTCAAGGGTCGTTCAACTGGAAAAAAAAAACCCTAAACCCTAAACCCTGAACCCTGAACCCTGAACCCTGAACCCTGAACCTGAACCTCAAACCTCAAACCCTAAACCTGAACCCTAAACCCTAAACCCTAAACCCTAAACCCTAAACCCTAAACCCTAAACCCTAAACCCCAAACCCCAAACCCCAAACCCCAAACCCCAAACCCCAAACCCCAAACCCCAAACCCCAAACCCCAAACCCCAAACCCTAAACCCTAAACCCTAAACCCTAAACCCTAAGCCCTAAACCCTAAAATCAATAAACACCTCACTAAAGCCCAATTTTCTTAGAACCAAGCAAATATATGACCAAGAGACCCTGTCATATGCTTTTGCCATGTCTAATTTGATAACGACATTACTTCCAATATTGGGTTTTTTGATTTGGTGAATGATTTCCTGTGCAAGCATGATGTTTTCAGAAATATTTCTCCCTTTCACAGAGCCAGATTGGTTGGTGGAAATCAAAGACGGAAGGATAGGGCTAAGTCTCTTACTTACTAGCTTAGATATAATCTTACTAGTGAAGTTACTCAGACTTATCGGCCTATATTCCGTAAGTTTGTTTGGGTTTTTCACTTTAGGGAGAAACACAATGCAAGAGTGAGAGAAGTACTTAGGAATCATTTGGCCACTGAAAAAATCATGTAGTACTTCCAATAATTCACTCTTGATAATGTTCCAGCATTTCTGGAAGAAGTATCCATTCATACCATCAGGACCAGCTGCAGAATTAGGATTCATGGCAAATACTACCTCTTTAAGCTCATCCATATCCGGTAATTCTGTAAGCTGAGTATTTTGATTTCCATTGACTATTTTAGGAATGCAATCCAGGCTTTGATCATTTATATATCTATCCTCACCTGTAAAAATGGTCTGGAAATGATCACAAGCCTCCTGAGCAACATTTTCTTCCCCTTGCATCCACTCCCCATTTTCAGTAGCAATTTTGTGAATGAAGAGTTTCCTTCTCCTCCCCCTTATAATAGAATGAAAATATTTGGAGTTGATGTCACCATCTTTAAACCATTGAAGCTGAGTTTTTTGTTTCAGAATGATATCCTCAATTTTAAGGAATTTTATGTATTGAGCATTGAGTTCATGGAGGATCATTCTATTTGATTCAGTTTGGCTCTGGATGTAGTTTTCTTCCGCTTCATGCACTTGGTCCTCATACATCCTAACCTTTTGAAAGATATCTCCAAATTCATCTCTAGACCAAACACTCAGAGTGTTAGAGAGTCTTTTCATTTTCTGGTGAAACTTCCACATAGCATGACCTTCCACTGGTCTATCCCAGCAATTTTTAACTGTAAGCATAAAATTGGGATTGTCTACCCAGCAGTTAAGGAATTTAAAATACTTGATGTGATCTGCTTCAGTGGATATCATTTCCAATAATAAAGGGCAATGATCTGAGCCTGTAGAAGATAAGTGGGTTACAGTGGTTTGAGGCATCTTTTCTAGCCAAGAATCATTAAGCAAGGCCCTGTCTAGCCTCTTCCAGATTCTGTGATTAATGCCTCTCTTATTAGACCAAGTAAATTTGTGACCACTGAATCCTATGTCTATAAGACCACAGGCTTCAGTTACTGCAATGAAGTCCATACTCTTTTTCAAGTTGTAGGGTAGGCCCCCTAGTTTCTCTTCCACATTTGAAATAACATTATGGTCCCCTACTGCACACCAGGGATTGGTGTTGACATTAGCCTGATGTAGAAGTTTATCCCATAAAGGTCTCCTAAGGTATTCTTTGCATTTTGCATAAATAAAGGTATTAGTAAATTGATATTGTAATTCATTGTGTTTCATGTCACAAGTAATTTGCTGTTCATCTTCATCAAGAATATTACAGTCAATATCACTGTTCCAAAAAACCCAAATCTTACTATTACAATTACTAATAGCATTATCCATGCTCAATTGCACTTTGAAACTATCAATATTATCATTTTCAGAGAAAGGTTCCAGAATTGCTATAATTGACAACTGATGCATCTTTCTAAGTAATTTGTGTCTTTCCAACACTCCTTGAGTGTTGATCCCCATAACATTCCATATGATTGTACTAATCATTGGGAGGATCTGGATGAGAACAACCTAGTATTAGGTCTGCCAGAAGTGACAGTATTGGCATCTTGTTTGGTGAAGTGAAATCTGCCTTGTTGGAAACTCCTTGGAGATAGGCTTTGATTTTTACTGACCTGTTGGACCTCATTCTCTATTGTCTGATCTTTATAAGGACTGAATGCCCTAATGAGGGCCTCACTAGTCTCATCATTATCCTCAGAATCCTGTAAAGATTGGTTATCATCACCCATGTCATCCTCGGAGTTGATCACCCCATATTCATCCATGATTTGTTCAGTATTGATTCTACATGGTTGTTGCATTCTGTCCGGAGGGTCTGAACTGTGAGGAGTCAAATATTGAACTTGTAAGGGAAGGATATTTAAACCTTGGGTATCATCCACCATCACAAATTTGTTGCAAGATTCTTCCCTTACTTCATGCTCTTGTTCCATATCCTTGTCTTGCTGCCTGTTTTGTCTTTTTTTTGCAGCATCTCTTTTTTGTTTACTAGGTTTATTCTTACTCTTAGGATATCCTTCATTAACCATGGTAGCATGCTGTTCCTTTTGGTCCTTATCAGTCAGATTTTCAGCCTGTTCTTCTGTTTTTTCCTTGGCAGCCTGTTTTTTGTTATCACTGTTTTGAACTTGCTGTTGTAATTGAACTTGTTGTACCTGGTGATTGTCAACCATCCTAGTGGCTCTATGGACTGTCCTGAGGTCATGAACCAACCCATCATGCAAAACATGAGGCAAAATCCCCCCTTTGGTAACCCCTTCCTGCAAGTTAGTGGCTATCTCCTGACACCCCCCATCAATACCTCCAACAACTTCATCAGTAAAACCAGCATCAACATCACCAATATTGGGGGATTGGGGGTTTGGGAGAGATAAGTCAATACCTGTTCTCTTGTTTTTGCTGTTGTCAACACTTTGCTGAGATTTGTTGTGTTTATTTGGAGAGTTCCTGCTAGGTTGTGCATTTAAATTTGCATTGTCTATTTGGTTTACTTGATCTGCTTCATCCCTGATCTCACTCTGTTCAGCCTGCTGCCTATCTTGTATTTCCTGCACTTCAAGGTTAGTAAAAAAATTTTGAGTTGGGAGATTAGCTATACCTGTAATGCCCTGTTCTTGTTGCTGATTACTGCTGTTTTTTGTTGCTGGAGAGTTGACAGGCCTCCATACAGCATTGGAAGTGGCCTGATCCTGAACTTTTGGGTGTCTCCTTTTCTGTATTTGCCATTGCTCATCCTGTATCTCCTCATGATAGGACTGTTCATCTTGATTTTGTGTGTGCTTTTTTTGTTGCTGATTTGTGATCACTGATTTGGCTTGGTTCTGCAGATCATTTTTTCCAGTCCCTCCTTTTTTATTTTTGTTTTGTTGGTTAGGAGTCTTTGATGTTTCCATCTTAGCATTCAGCCCCTGTTCTTGAAGTTTTTCAGCACCCTTGTCTTTAGTGTTTGTATCCCCTTCCAGCTCCCTCTTTTTTCTTGTCTCTTCATCCCTTCTTTTTATGGTACACTCCTCATCCTTGTGTCCTTGGTGTTTGCAATAAAAACAATAGCTAGGGATTCCTTCGTATTCAACTTTTATCCATCTTCCCTTGTTGGGGTTGGAGTGTTTGAAACCCAACCAAACATGAGAAGGTCTCTCCCTTGTGAGGTCGACTTGAACCTTTACTCTAGTGGTGCTGCCTCTAGTTCTCTGAGAGGTAGGTGAATCCAGAAATAAAACTTTCCCAATGCTTTCCAAAATAGTTGTTAGAAACACTTTGTTGTAACAGTGCCATGGTAGGCCTGGAATAGATATCCAGATAGGGACCACAGGTGTTTCTTCTTCCAGAGTAAAATCTGGTGTCCACGCTTGTATTCTCATTGTTTGCCCCTCAATGGTCATTTTCAGTTTCGTCCAAACAGTTTGATAGTCCAATTCATTGTCAAGATCAATATAGACATGTCTAGAATTGAAATGTGTGATCTTAACTCCCCCCATTAATTGAGTCTGCAAAATAAAACTTTTCCTAACAAGTTCCATCCTAGGCATAGTGTTAGTAAATTTGCCCACAAGTGTATATTTACAAATCTCAGCAAGCTTAATATAATAATCACTTTCATCAATAAGAACAGCTGGAAAGCCTTGTCTAGTGGTATGTACAGGTTCATTCAAAGTAATGGGAGTTTCGTTTTGAGCCTGATTATATCTCAACCTAACTGCAAAAGATTGTATCACTGTATATGGGGCAGGCTCATCCGTTTGCTCATTTTTGTTGTCGCTATTGGGTTGCTGGTTTTGAGGCTGGTTATTAGAGTTTCTGTTGTTGCCCTGATCAGCCTGGGCGACCTGTTTGTTATAGTTATCATGCCTAAGTTTAGGATCATACCTTGAAAAATTGTTAGACACTTTGGGGAAATTGTTGTGGTACAGCTCTCTTGCTTTGTTGGAGTGATCATCAGGCTTCCCTCCACTTTGTATATGGCTTGGCCTGGCTGGATCAATGTGACCTGCAGCATTTCCTTGTTTTTGACTTAATTTGCTTCCTTCCAAGCTCCCAGTTTCTTTTCCATGTTGCTGCTGTTGCCTTTGAGACTGATCGTGGCTCTCCTTATTCTGTTCCTGCCTGTGTTCGTGCACTTCCTCATTTCTTCCCCCTTTGTCCTGATGGTTATGCTTTCCTAGTGAATTACCTGCACTAAGATGAGGGGTTAGACGTGATGAGATACCTGTTACAGCAAAAGAAAAATTGGATGCTCCTGCTGCTGAAGATGAAGGTTGTGTATCCTTGTTCATCATGTGATCCTGTTTTTCAGTGGACTTTTCTTTCTGCTGAGTATTGGTATCTGTATTCATTGTTTTTGCTTCACTTTCGTTAATCATGATTGCAGGATTATGCCGTTCCCGTCTTCGATCACCACTTGACATTTCCCCTGTTCTTTCGTACCGCCCATGGTGAACACTTGGGTTGCAATTTGTGGAAGATGTTGGGTCGTTGACGTTGAGGCTTTCATTGTTAAGACTTTTGATTAAGGGTGTTTCCTGAATATTTTGAGCCTGGGAGACCGCCTCTTTCGTTGAGTGTCCATTAATTCCGGCGTCTGGAACAGTAAGGTCGCCGGAGTTTTCACTATTTTCGATTCGACCATCGTTTCGTTCCAAATCTTGGCTGGGATAGTCTTCATCCATAGGGGAACAAACCCCAGTATTCCATTCCCCACGAATTGACTTGGAAGTTGGTCGAATGTCGATGCGCGACTCAGGCGATTTTGTCGCGATTTCCTGTAAATTCGCCTCTCTCGTCTGAGCGATTGGGACGATAGAAATGGATGAAACTTGGACCTTAGATAGATCTTGATGTGGGGAGCTCATTTCCTCACTCAATTCCACTCGATTCCTTTCAAAAATTTGTGGGGAAATTTTTTCGCGATCTTCATCAGCGACCCTTTCATGAAACGCAGAGTTCATCGCATCTTTATTCTGCAGATTCGAGGTGTGCTGAGATTGATTTTGGGGCGTGTTGTGTGATGTTAAGGAGCTCTCTTCAAGGCGCCCCTTTTTGTTTTGATCCGGTGGCCGTCTGGCTGCTGCGGGCGTCCCACGCGCCATTGCGGCGCTGGGCGGTTGGTGCTTCTCAGCCGTTGTGAGTAAGAGAGAGAGCGTTTCGCGAAGAGAGAGAAAATGTAGAGAGAGAAAAATTCCGGAAAAATGGGGTGCGATGGGGTTTAGGGTTTAGGGTTTAGGGTTTAGGGTTTAGGGTTTCAGGGTTAAGGGTTTTTTTTTTTTTTTTTATTGAACGACCCTTGGAGTGGGTCAGGGGCTTAGCAACACCCCCAGGCCTTATCATTCATAAAAGCAAAAGTTTTACATGAAGGGGGACATTAGACCTTACCTTCTATCATTTGATGGTTAGAATTGACATATCAAAGGATTAGTCAATTCAACCTTACAAAAAGATGCAAACTACAAAATAAAATACCTAAAAGAGGACTCCTCTTTTTAATACAATATTCTAAGAATGCATAAATGAGGGAGACTCTCCCTTTACATGAATTTATAAACAAGGAAAAACCTATCTATTACAACAAACAAGTTTAAGTGATTTTGAATTCATAGAATTGTCCTTCATATAAATAACTATGGAGGATGTTTGATTCTCTTTGTTTTCTTCCTTCTGAAATTTTGTATTCCCATTTTGTCTAATAAGTAGCTTCCTTTGATCACTCCAGTTAATTGTTGAGTTGTGTAGAAGTGTTGAATGATGTCTAGACTGTGACTCCATTTTGCTAACAAGTCTGCAGTACCATTAGCTTCTCTATATATATGTTTGCATTGAAAGTATACCAATTTTCTGCTTATTTGTTGAATTTGCCGGATACTGTGTTGACATCTCCAAGGTATATTTATTGTGTTGTTTATCCAATTGGATAACAATTCTGAATCCACTTCCATCTCAATGCATTTGTAGCCATGTTGTTCACACCAATCCAGTCCATAAAGAGCTGATTTGATCTCTGCAGTGTTGTTAGTGCCAAAGCCTAAAGGTAAGGAAAAAGCATATATTATTTTACCTTGATGATCCCTTACTATACCTCCACCTCCAATCTTTCCTGAATCATGTAGTGCACTGCCATCAGTATTAAGTTTATACATGCCCTCCAATGGTTTTGTCCAGCCTACCATTGTAACTTGAATCTGTTGTTGACAATGATCTATCACATTGATTAAGCTGTCCCAATTCTGTTTCCATGGTATATTGGGATATACCATTTTTACTACCTGCATAATATCCTTAAAAATACCATATAGAACTCTATGAACACTAGATGTTTTTCCTCCATATTTTACAGCACACCTGTTCTTCCACAAATTCCAACAAACAAAGTTAGGCAAAATATAATTAATTAGTTTATATACCTCTTTTTGTCTAGGCTGATTCATCCAATATAATAACAGACTTCTCAAATCTATTTGATTATATATTGCCCCAAGTTTGATAGCATAATAATGCCATATATATTGAGCAAAATGGCCAGTAAGAAGAATATGATTAATGTCATCAGCACCCTTCTTATGACAACAGTAACAGGCAACTTCCTCTCTTCCCAGCTGATGAAGATTCTCATTTGTTGGCAATTTGCTTCTCAAAGCTCTCCAAATAAAGAAAGATACTTTGAAAGGAATATGCTTATGCCAGATAATAGAATTAATAGGATCTTTAACCCTCTTCTTTCTAATAACTTCCCATGCAGAGGCTATAGTAAACTTACCATTATCAGTAGGTGTCCAAATAGCATTGTCATCTATCTCAGTGTTATAATTGAAACTGGTTTGAAGAATAGCAGGAACTAGTATAGGAGGAACATTTTGTCTAATCATACTTTCATTCCAAGTACCATTCTGAAGAAAATCTGAAACAGTACTATTGTTTAAGCTTGAAATGTTGGCCCCTAAATTGGAGATGGCTCCCCTTCCTATCCAATTATCCCACCAGAAACTAGAGGAACCTGAGTTAATAGTCCATTGTATATGATGTTCCACTTCTTGTCTATTTCTAGTAAAATACCTCCAAACTATAGAATCCCCAGAATCATATTTTTTTGCCACTAAGTTAGCTCTTTGACAGTACTTAGCTTTCAGAAATTTACTCCATAAAGACCTTTTAGTTCTAAACTCCCACCATTGTTTATATTGAAATGCTTTGCAAACATCATCAATTAGTCTTAAGCCAATACCACTTTCACTAGTTGGATAGGATAAAGTATTCCATGATGCCCAATGGAACTTTTTGCCATCTTTATCTCTTCCCCAGAAAAAATCAGCAATGACTCTTTTAATATGGTTAAGGATGGTTTTTGGAGGTGATACAGCAGCTAAAATATGAATGGGAATAGACTGTAAAACATGTTTGACAAGGATGGCTTTTCCACCAAAATTCAAAATCTTAGCTTGCCACCCAGAGATTTTTTTACTAATTTTCTCCACAATTTCAGAATAATATATCACTCTTTGACCACCAATATATAAAGGACAACCAAGGTATATAATAGGACTGTTCTTGATATTAAAACCAGTTTCAATCCTAATATCATCAATAATTTCAGGATTAGTTTTCTCTGTAACCATGAAAAAGCTTTTCTCTTTATTCACTTTTTGATCAGAAATCAATTCATACTTGTCAATAAGATTCATAATAAGCTGTAAAGAATGTCTCTCAGTAGAAGAAAAAATAATAATGTCATCAGCAAAACTTAAGTGATTGATAAGAGGCCCTTTTTTATTCATATAAAAACCTTTATAATCCGGATGATCAAACAAAGAGTTAAGCTGTCTTGATAAAACCTCAGCTCCTAATATAAATAAGGCTGGAGACAAAGGATCCCCTTGCTTTAGACCTCTTGTAGAATGAAAAAATCCATGTCTTTTGCCATTAATCACCACTGAGTACCAATTGTTATTCATAATTCTCCATACTCTATCAATAAACAGCTCTCCAAATCCCATTTTTCTTAGGACTAAACAAGTATATGTCCAAGATATCCTGTCATATGCCTTAACCATGTCCAATTTGATAACCACATTCTTTCCTTCTTTAGGTAGTTTGATACCATGAATAATTTCCTGAGCTAACATGATGTTTTCTGAAATACTTCTTCCTTTTACAAAACCAGCTTGATTATCAGAAACAATGTTAGGTAGTATAGGTGCCAATCTAGTACTCATGATCTTTGAAATAATCTTTTTAGTAAAATTACATAAACTAATAGGTCTAAAATCCTTTAATTTATTAGGTTGATCTACTTTAGGAAGAAGTATTAAACAAGCATGAGTCATGTATTTAGGCATATCTTGACCATTGAAGAAAGCATGTACAGCAGCCATGAGGTCTTCCTTAATAATATTAAAACAGACCTGATAAAATTTTCCTCCTATACCATCAGGTCCTGGTGCAGAATGAGGATTCATTTCCATTACCACATTTTTCAATTCTTCCATAGTAGGCATTCTTTCCAGTTCTGTATTCTGAGTTTGATTAATCAAATTGGGAATACACTGTAATAAATCCTCATCTATTTTTCCACTTTTTCCAGTGAAAATCTTCTGATAATACTCACAAGTTTCTCTAGCAATGTTCTCTTCACCCTGAATCCAACCACCATTCTCATTCAAAAGTTTATGGACAGACATCCTTTTCCTTTTACCTCTAATAACAGAATGAAAATACTTAGTGTTAGCATCTCCTTCTTTTAACCAATGCATATGAGTTTTTTGTTGAAGGATTGCATATTCCAGCTTCATATACTTTATATAATTAGCATTAGCAGCAGACAGAATTTCTCTATTCTC